>PVJS01003609.1:0-74410 GCA_004027185.1 Glis glis
ACACACACACACACACACACACACACACACACACCACACTTAATAATAATGGTGCATTGGCAGAAGTCAAGAATGGTACCCAGAGCTTTCTGTTGAAAGTGAGGAGCAAATATGCCTCCGTAGGCTGCCCTCAAATGGGGGCTTAGCAGAGGAAAGAATAAGGAAAAGTTTATTTAGATCCACAGCTGATGGAATTTCCTGTGACTTCCTTAATTCCTGATATGGCGGGGTATCCTTGAAGACTATGGGGACTCCTTTTGCAATGTGCATGTGCTGACAGAGCAGCTCTGAGCCCAGCTACCCAGAGAACCGTGTGCTGAGCCAAACGATGGAGTTCTGGGATGGGGCTTGGCAGGAGGAAGGACAGCTCTGTTGTTTGTGGGAAAACACCCCCTCCCCTTATTTTACCATTTTCTGGCAATATAAGATGCCTGTTTTATATTGTTGCTATTCCAGCAGCAAAACAAAACAAAAACAAAATCCAAAAAACAACCTTGGGTGTGAGGAAGAGTGATGACCCTGATAATCCCAAACTGAGACACCCAGTGACACAGCTGCTTCCTAACTAGTAAACTGTGTGACCAGGGGCAAGTTGGCCAAGTTCCCTCTGCTCCAGTTTAAAGAAAAAAAGACATATTACCTGCAAGGTAGATGCATGAGTTAAAAAGATGTGCGCACCTGGTATACCATAATAAGCAAACAGAAAATGAACAATGAATAGTGGCTTCTCTCCCAGCTTCTTCCAGATCGACTGTGTCATCTTATAGAACTGGCTGCAATGGGAGACATCACTCATTAGATATGTGACCTCAGGCTGGGTGTGGTAGCGGATGCCTGTCATCCCAGTACTTGGGAGGCTGAGACATGAGGATTGCAGGTTCAAGACCAGCCTCAGCAACTTAGTGAGGCCCTCCACAACTTAGTGAGATGCTGTTTCAAAATAAAAAATAAAATAGGGGTGGAGGGCATGGTTCAGAGGTAGAACTCCCCTGAGTTTAATCCCCAGTACTAAATAAATAAATAAATAAATAAATAAATAAATAAGGAAAAGATATATGACCTTAGACAAAATATTTAATCCTAAATCTCAAATCTCCTCATCTAGAAAATGATGGTAATAAAACGTGCTGCTTCACAGGCCTGTTGTGAGAAATCATCTAATGCACATTTAACACACAAAGAAAAATATTTGGTCAATAGTAAGCCTTCAATAAATATCAACCTGGAATGTATGTTATTTTCTATAATTGGCCTTAAAAAGCCTAATGAAAGTAGAACAGTAGACTGATGTTTTGTAAGTTCTCAATTGAGTAAAACTGCTTAAGAAAGCATGTCTTCAGCTGCATTCATTATGACTTTTATAAATGCCACTTTTATATTAATGCGAAAAGATTTATTTGACATCAAGTTACTCAAATATATGTACTTATAGCATTTAAATTAACTTCTTGTCCCAAAGTCTAAATGGGGAAATATGTCATCTTTTTTTTCAAACAATCAAGGCTCATTGTTAATTCAAAAGTTAATGACATTTTTAGGCTATTTCCGTATATTGAAGTGTAATATCTACATCTGTCCTCTGCCTCTCCTGGAATGATTAAAAGTTGCTTCATTTATACTGGGTGTTGGATTTGACAGGGTAATTCAAGAACTGTAATAGCAACTAATGAGAGTTGGAAATGCAACTGCTCATTGTTGTAAAATTTCCTCCAGGTTGAAGAGCAATCTAGAACATCTTCTCCCAGCCCCCAACATCCACGTTTTCCCCAAACCTCAGGGTTTATCTGATAATAGAATGGGCTCCAACTCACTATATGCACATAAAAATATTTGCTGATTCTTTCCCCAAGACAGACAAACAAATTTCCATTTTAATTTCTATTTTTCCACCTGCACCCCCCAATGAAAATAATTTTAGAGAAAGAGCAAAAGAACTGGAGGGAGGAAGTGTTCTAGAACTGTAGAAGGCTGCCTTGGCTTGTACAACAGGAGAGAGATACCCTGACATGTGAACTTAGTGCGGAGGTAAATTATTGAGAGCAACTGTAGACATCTCATTTATGAAAATGTCACTTAAGAATAGCACCAAATTTAAATTATATATATTTTCTAGAAATAGAAGTCTTAGAAGAGCAACACCAATAACAAGAAATTAGCATAATATTTTCCCTACATTTTGCCATGGATTCTGCTTACTTTTTAGGTATCAAGGAATAAACGCGTTATTTGACGTAAAATTATTTGAAAATTTGAACACTCTAAAACTCGAAGCTGAGGGTAATTATTTAAGAAGAGAATCATCACCATCTATGAAAGGAAAGTGTATTTGCTTGTCAAGAGTACCCTAGGTTTCATTAGGCTTGCATTTTTCAGGAGTAATCAAGATTTATGAAGCACTATGTGATTAAAGCTATAATCAAGGAAAGAATGCCACAATTAAAGAATGAAACTTGTGACAAACAATGCTACATATTCTTTCCTACTCTGAAATTGGCAAAACATGTTTTTTGTTGTTGTTGTTGTTGTTTTTGTTTTAGTTTGTTTTGTTTGTGGTACTGGTGGTGGAATCCTGGGACCTTCTACCTCTGGGCTATACCCCCCAGCCCTATTTTATTTTTTATTTGGAAACAGGGTGTTGCTAAGTTGCTGAGAGCCTCACTAAGTTGCTGAGGCTGTCCTCAAACCTGCGATCCTCTTGTCTCAGCCTCCCAAGTACTTCTCTCAAAGTACCACCATGCACAGCTCAAGACAAAGAATTTAAAGGATGCTGTAGAAACAAGATTTATATCATCATTGGCAGAAAAATAAATGACCAAATCGCTGGTGCTATGTATAACAGGGACACTTGAGGTAGAAGAAATCCTAGTATTTTGAAATAAAATGGCTCATTGTAGCAGGATGGCTGGTGTGTTCAGTGGCTTGCTTCTGTCGAGTTGGCAGGGGTGGATACCTTTCTACTAGATTTCACACAATAACTTTTCATTTGTGAACGCACATTAAGTCACAGAACATTTTTCAGATAATGAAGACTGTTCCTTTAGGTGCCAAAAGTTAGTGACAAAATTATTTCTATTTGAGAAAATTAAATTTTACATATATTAAAGTTGAAAAAGTTCAAATATTGCATTTCCAAAGTTTCCTTAGCCTGCATCGTTTACGTGAATCATAGTACTTACTCGATTATCTCTCACGGCTACTGGTGTATGCAGAGGTTCCTATGGTAGATAGGCAAGGTTTCTTCTGTACTTCTTAAGCCTCTCTCTCTCTCTCTCTCTCTCTCTCTCTCCCCCTCTCTCCCTCTCTTCCTCTCTCCCTCTCTCTCTTTATATAGTTTCGGCATTCCCCCTCAGCCTTGCTGTGCCTCTTCCACCTGCCTCAACTTGCTTGAATGCTACTGATGAGCTGTTTCCCACACTATCTATGCTGAAAAGTGATTACCCAACACAGAGTTATACTTAAGAAAGGAGCAACAATCCTTTCAAAGTATGGCTTAGAGTCACCCTGGAGGAAAGTGCATTGATGTCCCTGCATGGATTTTGTGCATCTGTATTTATTTATTTATTTAGTTAGTTAGTTAGTTAGTTATACTGGGGATTAAACTCCAAGGGCATTTTACCTCTGAGCTATATCCCTAGCCCTATTTTATTTATCTATGTATTTTTGTTTTGAAACAAAACAAAAGGGTCTCACTAAGTTACTGAGATGGCCTTGAATTGGCAATCCTCCAGTCTCAGCCTCCCAAGTACTGGGATTACAGGCATGTGCCGCCACCACACCCAGCTTATGCAGCAGTCTTTTGCTTTGCACGTTAGCCTTGGATCATTATATATATATATATATATATATATATATATATATATATATTTAATTTTGGGATTTTTGTGCAATGTTCTGTTTGCTAGCTAAGTAGGCTCTGGGTAAGTAGAAGCACTTTGGTAGCAACACCTGGGATGGTCCAGGGATGAAAACAGAGAGCAGTTCAGAGAGAAACCAAAGCTCGTTTGGAGGGGAAATTTAGAGGAGTTAAAAGGCACCAGAATCACTCAATGTGATGTGGACAGAAACAGAGTGGGACCGAATGATCATTTTTAAAGCAACAAGAGAAACCTAGCAGCTGATTCCGTCTCCAGGGAAGAAATGGGCATAGAGGTGGTAGGGAGAATTCAGAACCTAAAGTAAGGGTGTGCTGAGAGAGGGATGCTCCCTGTGGTTAAAGATTACTGCAAACAGTGTATGGAGACTGCTTGGCTGGAGATTTTTATAAAGCAATAGGTGAAGTTACAATAGACGGGGATCTTTCAGTTTGGTGCTCTCTGATGGTAAAGTTGAAGTCAAGGCTTTTGGGTAAGCATGGTTATGTGAGCTCTACACTCATGTATCTTAGACGGAGATCCTTCAGATGTCCTGCAAGTTATATTCAGCATGCACTTGCCAACACTAAGTAGATCATTTTCCTAGGCGCTGTCTTGCTGAATTTACTACTCCATCCCTGGCATCTTGCACACAATAGACGCCAAAACCTCTTTATATTGAATGAACTAATATACAAACATTTCACCTGGGGAAATACTTTAAGTAATGAATGAATATATAATCACTCTCAAGATACTCTATGAAAATTATACATATGCTTCAACCCTAACCGCCTGGTTTATGAAAGCAAAAGGCGTGACCATATGTAAGATAAATTTAAAACTGCAAAAATGTCATAAACTTTTTCATGTATGTTATGATCTTTTCATTTGTGCCAATATACGTATTTTATTTAACATGTATTGGGTCCTAAAGAAATGTTTAAGTTTATGTCAGATTTCAAGGGTTTAAGTGGAAATTGGGTTATTTAAACGCAGATTGGCTTATTTAACTGCTTCCAGCTGTGAGAGTGAATTGACTAGAATGAGAACAAATCCAAAAAATAAAAAGTGTTTGTTTTGGAAAGTACCATTCTTTTGAAAAGCTTATTAGAGCTAGTTAAATCTGGATTATTAATGAATATTTGCACACTTATAATGCTTTCAGTTAACCGGGATTGGTTGTTCTGATAATGAATTCAATTAAACTATTTGTATTATACATACGACTACCTCTTTAAAGTGCTCTGACTGGAAAGATTATATGGATATTGTGCTGCTTCTAAAGCTCTCAGAGTAATTTGAAATACTATAATAAACATAAATTAAGTGCAGAAAAGTTGCCGAGTAGATGGCTGTAGTTGTCATATTCATTTCTAAATGCCCTGGACAACGAGAGAAATGATAACCTACAAACTTCAGAAGAAAGCAAGCCCTTACTGGCTATAAAGGATGGGCTGGAAGGAGGGGTCTTTTTAGTATGAAATCAGCTGCCTGTACACTGTCTGAACTCAGAAGGGAGTTCAGAAAGGGCTCATTTTCTCAAAGGCACCACATTGAGATGGACCAGGTCTCAAATCACTCTTGCCTCCTGCCTGTAGTAGATACACAGAGGATTTCAGGAAAGTGCCCCAATACTATTCGCTTTAGCAAACACCATTTCCATATACTCTAAACACATGCATATGTGTGTATGTGTGTGCACATGTGTGTGCATGCTCACAAATGTGTGTAAGTAGCTATATGTTTAAAATCTGTATTCCTTTTATTCATTGGATAGTTAATATAATGATGAGTTTACCACCCAATTTAGATCCTTGTATGGGCCTAGCTTAGATGTTAGCAAAAAACGATTATGCTTCTAAGATTTATAGCTTTGAAAATCAATAGTATGTCATTAGAATGACTTTCCGTGCGACAGTGCTGTTTCATTTTTCTCTGCAAGGAGCAAACACATTTTTCTAAGATAACACACACAGTAAGCTCCTTTCTAAGATCATGTTCATTGACACTTTTTGGTAGCAGTTTCAAAAGAAGCTGATCATTTTTAAAGAGAGAATGATTGTTATTTAGAATTTTGGTGTCAATTTACATTTCCAAATGAACTAAAATAATCTGAATTCTAACAACTTCTTTCACAAATTACTATTTAAAATCATGTATTCCCCTTTATAGAAGTGTACAAGTAGATTAACATTTTCCTAGATATGGTGGCAGAAAGAGAATGGAAACTATGTATTGTTCTACATCCCAATAAAGTATTATATTTTATACAAAATCTCCATAAAAAGGCATCAAATAACCAGATTTATTTATTCATCCAGCCAGCCACCCACCCATTCACCCATCTGCCCACCTACTCATCCATCCATCCATCTATCCATCCATCCATCCATCCATCCATTTGTTTATCTATGTTGCCTCTCTATATTTAAAAACTGATGTTCAAAGAATTATCTACCACTTCCTAGATCTAACAGTCCTTTATACACATCGAAGCATGACGAAGTTGCCATTGTTCATTAGAGATTAGTGGTAAGCATATTTTGTCCCACTTTAATGTGGTGTAACAGAAAGATTATGTGACTTTGGTGTAAGCCCAGCTGGCTCTGAGCCCAACCCTGCTCAGTCACCGGGAATGTGGCCTCACCGTTGCCGCAGAAGCATCCTAATGCTGGGTCCCTTCCAGGCAGCTTGCTTGAGTGACATGCTCCCAGATGTGTCCCCAGCACATCTCGGTGCCTGGTAGTGCTAAGTGCTTGATAAGCATTATGGAAAAGAAGAAGGAAGGAAGGAAAGGAGGGAGAGGGAAGAAAGTGTGGACATTTCACAGGATAGTGTTGGGATCATGTGTGAAAGCACTTGGTAAATCAAGTGTATCACAACTATTAATATCTTCTTGTTCTGTGAAAGCTGGAAATTCATGGATGGGGGACTGATTTATAGACCTTTTCCTGACATGCTTCACAAGGGGGGTGTGATTCTACTGAGATATATGTACTTCCCTTATATTTATGTAAATCAGAAATATAAACTGCACATAGAACTCTAATATACCACCCTGTGGAAATGTGCACTGATGTGAGACTTATAGCTTCAACATTTCTCTGCCCAAAACTGAGCTTTTGAACACAGGATATAACCTCCACTACGCAGCTCAGAATTACTGTCAACTAATAAGATCCAAATAGTTGAGCTGGGGTAGAGACTAGAGCTGCTTCTTGCGATTAAAACATGAATGATCCATTTTCTTCCTTCCTTCCTTCCTTCCTTCCTTCCTTCCTTCCTTCCTTCCTTCTTTCTTTTTCAATGCTGGGGATTGAACTCAGGGGCATTCTACCTCTGAGCAACACCCCCAGCCCTATTTTACTTTTTATTTGGAAACAGAGTCTCACTAAATTGCTGCAAGCCTTGCTAAATTTCTGAGGCTGGCTTTAAACCTACAATCTTCTTTTCTCAGCCTCCCAAGTACTCCTACCACGCCTGGCTTTGAATGATCAATTTCATTACATTTAGAGTTTATTTTAACCAATTCAAAGGGTAAACTTCTTTCCCTTTTTCCCTCTTCCCCAGAAACACACCGATGAGACCTGTTTTGATTTTTATAGCATTTCTCACTATCTGAAGTTGTTTCTTGTGTGTGTTTTCTGACCCTACTCTCACCAGAACATACACTTCATGATGGGAAACACCCTTCTCTGACTAATTCATGAGCCCACAATGCTCTCTGACCCATAGCCATCCTTCGAGAATATTCGCTAAACTATGTGAAGGAATAATTGTCTCCTCTTTCTGGGCTGAAATGCTTAAAAGAAAATTACCTAGTATTGCTGATTGGTTGTCTCATACATAAACTGTAACTGAGCACTAATACTCTGGGCTGTTGGCGGGGTGACCCTAAGCAGCATAGTATCACATAGCTGTGCCAGGTGCCTGCAGGGTGGACGTAAGACACAGACCCACCCGAGGGATGCTGAGCAAGTGGAGGAAGGAATGAGGTCAGCTCACAATGAAAGTCTTCTCTTTCTCCCTTTTCTCTCATTTTCTGTGTTTCATCCCTGTCTCCCTTACACCCTGCCCTCTCAATTTAGGTCTTCTTATGTTAATGCATTCTTATCAGTACCTATCCATTGTGTCATGAGCTAAGGATGCCCTGCTAATCTCTACTGAAGTCATGGACTATTTATAAGCAGTAGCTGAGTTGCTCCCTGTGAATTTATACCCCCTTTCCAGTTTGCCTTTTTGGGATTTCTAGCAAATTCAAGAACACAACCCAGCTGCGTTTCCCAACCTCTTCTCTTGCTAAGTCACTAAAAAGGGCAAAACTACTTGTCATTTTGTGACAAATTATGAATCTCAGATCATAAGCCTGTAGGGGTTTAGAAAGGAGAGGTCAAAATTTAGGATAGGACATTTGGGGAAAGATTGTAAAAGGTCTACAGATGGATGGGATAGCAGGGAAAGTAACCAAGATAGACACTTCTAAACATTAATAACTACCTATGGTGGGCGTTGTGGGTTTAGGATGAATACCAAGAGAAGATAAAATTGGAGAAAATGAATTTGAATCCAATTGCAACCACTCGAACATCACGGCAAGCAGGTGACTAGCAGTTCCAGGGGAGTCGAATTCTAAGAAATAAGCCTTCAATTGTTTCAGAAATAGTTTTTAAGAACTTCAAAGTGAAAGATAGAAACCCTGTGATCTGGGTCTAGGCTACTTCCTGGGGGTGGCTTTGGTGTCAAGTTCGCTGGATTCTAGTTTCCTTGTCGAAACGAAAGAGGAAGGGTATATTAAGTATCTACAAAGCTCTCAAAAAAAAAAAAAAAAGAAAAAACCTAGAGTTTCTGAACATAAAGGAACTCTTTATCCCTGGACTCTTTGTGTTGTTTAGGGACATTTGGAAGAAGATATTTGTGAATAGCTTGAGCCAGTTCCGATGGCAATTGCGTCCTCCTGCGGGGAACCCGCCCGTGTCAATCATGGCGACTTTCATTTGGTTTGTTTTGAAGCCTGGAGAACAGGATGTCTGTGTGTTTCTCTCTTGCTCTGGGCACTATCAGAGCCTCCAAGTGCTTCATGAAATGAAATGCAACCCAGCGGCGACTCGCCCAGCCTCACATGGAACGCACAATTTGGTCTTGCATTGAAACTCCAACATCCAAAAAGCTAGGGAGACACCTCAAGGTATATAGCACAACCCCAGACAGCAATGACCCTAGTGTGACCTTGTCTTGAAAGTGGTCACCGAGGTTAGGTGGGAAAGGGCACTGAGCAAAAGACATGGACCTAATTTCATTTTTTCGTCACAGTCTACAGAAGAGAGGTAGACTCACCAGGGAGGGAAGTCTTTTAGGATCCCTCTCAACTCAGAAGTTCTAGTAATATGTGTTTGATTAAGAAACATAAAGACCCAAGCCAAACCATCTTAGGATTTGAATTCATTCCTTCTAGCCTGACTGGCTTCCACACCAGGAGAGGCATCCTATTCTATTTGTGTGCAGAATAAAGCTGGAGCCCGGGAGAGCTGCAATTCACTGGTGACATTCAGCAGCATGTCAAAAATACATTTTTTTTGTCAGCAATAACTAGAGAGGAAAAAGCCCTAATTAAATTATTTTTATTTTTTTAAAAAAATACCTGTTTGTCTTGCGCATGGGCAGTAATGGCTTATTAAGTTCCACCTTGTGTCATCACAGTCGTGGAATTCTAAAATGTTTTGAAAACATTCCTTAGAGCCACACAACAATAATTAACAGCCTAGCAAGTGCTGAACAGCAAGCTGCTGATAATAACGCAGCCTAATGTCGACGGGACGCAATGAGTCATGGCAACTACCCATCGAGAGGAGGATTTACGCCCGGTTCTCCAAAGCGCTGATGAGACCCCTCTTGGTCCTTTTCCGTGCGTGTATTAAGCATGTCTTTTCCCCTTAAGCTACAAAGAAAAGCAAAAGGGAGACTCAGGGTTTGGATATCTGGATGTGTTTACTCTCATGCTGGTATGCACCCACTCACCCGTGTTCTCCAAGGATGCCTGTGTCCTGGGGACTCCCAGCTGCCCATGCCCCTGGTCCCCTCACAGATGGACAAGAGCAGGACTCAGGCCACTCATAGAGTGACAGACGAATGCTCACACTCAGCCATTAATGTTCCTAGGTCTGGAAACTGACAGGAGGAAAGGGTCCTGCTGATTTAGGACAGTGATCGATCTGTCTGCATTGTTCATGGGATACAGAGAGAGCAGAGGAATGCTGGGATTTGCTCCTTCTTTGTAGCTACTTCCCAGCAGATCTCTCTGCTCTGTACTCCAGGACACCCACATGAATCCTCAGAAGGAAAAGCATAGATATTACTCACTGTGCCAAGCATTAGCAGTGAAAGTAAATGCACTCAGATTGGTCAGAATCTTAACCTATAGCCAGGAGGCTTTGGTTGGTCAGTAGAAATGTCTAGAACCTCATGATGCCTACCACCTCATACTGTTTATGTATGGCTGGTTTATTTATGGAAAAACATGATGATAAATTAGTGTTTATTAAACATAGTCAGAATTTGTCAATTCTAGACATGAACCTTTTTCAAATATGATGGGAGAGATCCCTCTGTTGATTAGTTTACAGTCATCTACAAAGTCATGAGCAGCAGTGTAGGGTGGCTTGAGCACAGGGGACAACATCGATGGAGGAGGCTCTCTGCTCCTAGGCCATCTGAGTTTAGTGCAAAGAACAAATTTATGTCGAGTATAGAAGGGAGACTTTTAGTAAAGAGGAAGGAAACCAGGGAGAGTGGGGAAGGGAAGGGAAGGTGGGTAATGGAGGGTGGAAGTGACCAAAGTATGTTGCATGTATGTACAAATATGACACAATGAAACCCACTATCCTTTATAATTAATATGCACCAATAAATTTTTTAAAACTTTAAAGAAATTTTTTTTTGTACTGAGAATTGAACCCAGGGGTGTTCTACCTTTCAACCATACCCCCGGCCCTTTTTGAGTTTTTCTAAACACGGTCTCACTTAATTGATGAGGCTGGCCTCGAACCTACGATCCTCCCAATTACTCAGTCTCCCGAGTACTGGGATTACAGGCATGGGCTGCCATGCCCAGCCAGATTTATGTATTTTAATACAATGTGGTGAGGGACAAACAGGAGTGCGAACAGAGGGAGAGAAACAGGGATAAGAGAGAAATGTGAGGGGGTAGTGGAGGAGGAAGAAAGACGCAGGATCAGAGAGACCAGTAGAAGAGACTGAATATTTGTGGATATTTGGGCTGGGCCAGAATGTGTGTTTCCATGTGTCGTAATAAGTCACTCTATTGAGGAACACCGTCAAAAGGACAATTAATTTCCAAGGAAAGAAATTACATTTCATATAGTGTTATGTTATTTTGTGTATTAGACAAGTGATTAATGGAAAGAATGGAAGACACAGTGGAGACTAAGGACAGCAAAGAAAATAACTGCAGAGTAAGAAAGCCAGAAAAAAAAAACCTACTCCTATTCCTAACGTTCATTTTTTTTAAAACATCTACTGCCTTTACGTCTTCATCTCTTATGGCCAATAAACCAGTGAGAGATTTCTCTTAGAAATCTAGGGATTTTAGATTGTATTGCTGTGGCACGTACATGTGGGTAAACTTCTACATAAAGTCTTTCTAGCTTATGATTTTATACTTTGATGAAGGGGTCCCCACAACGACTCAGGTTTAAGTTTAAAGTTAACATCGTTTAACCTAGTTAGATGCTGAGCTGTACCCGTTAACCTCCAGCAAATATGAGAAGGTGACACGCGAGAAAAAAATGTTGACAGAAAGGCATTCAGGAGAAAAAACAGAGAAGGGCTTCTCCTCTTTCTAAGAGGCATCGCGAATGCACAGATTGGCCCTGCTCTTGAAGTGGAATCAAGTGTGCCTCGTGGTCACCAAAGTCCTTCTCATGGCTCACATCCAGTAATACAATCTTCCAGGATTCTGATCTTCAGTAACTTTGGGTAGAAAAGCAACCTCCAAATCAATAAATCAATCTGAGGCTCATCAAGGCGCCTTCTTGTGCACATCCAGGGTTATTAAAATGTATGTCTTAGTCTTGGTGCTTGAGGAGCTAACAATTTCCTTGAGGAGCTGACTCTAGTAGGAGGGGTGGCTGAGTCGTGTGGGAACGTGAAGAGAGAGATGGCATTGCAGCCAGGGTGACCAGAAGGTGGCTCACGGGAGACTCAGTGAGCTGGGCCTGAGAAAGACCCTTGTTGAGAAAGGACCCAAGTTGGTGAGGCCAGGAGAGAAAGTAGAATATGTTGAAGAGGAATTCATTAGGAGAAAAGCATATGGTGTCTTTTGATGAGGAAAACAGGAGATCCGTAATCATGGCTGAAATCTTAATCTTATTGTGCAAGATATACACAAGGGACCAGATGTTCTGGTGCATGCCTGTAATCCCAGTACTTGGGAGGCTGAGACAGGAGGATCGCAGGTTTAGAGGCCAGCTTCAGCAACTTAAGCAAACCCAGTTTCAAAATAAAAAGGGCTGGGAGTTGAGCTAGGAAATAAGATTCCCCTAGGCTCAATCCCCAGTACAAAAAATAAAGATAGAATCATAGAACAACTTCAGAATATATATAGGTTACTTCACAAATGACTTTTAATAGGTCATAGGAATGACAGATGTCTGGATTGCCTGTAGTCACTCCATCTACTCTTCTTCCCTCTATCCACTGTCCTGGTCCATCATTTAGAGTTTTCTTCCCTGTTGACCCCAAGGACAGCCTCAAAATATTACTAAAGACAGTCACTATAAGTTGAGATTAAGCAAATTTACCTTGTAGGAATGACTTGAAATCTCCTATGCTAGAGCAGCCCCATGAATGCAGAGAGAATTCACAACTAGAAGAGAAGGACCAGGTAGGGCCACTGGAAAAGACCACAGATGCTAAATGGAAGCCACATCTGGCATGTCAAGACGAACCTAAGAAGACAGGCCAGATGTGGAGTTTGTATTGGAAGTCGAGCAGAGATCAACATCCATGCAAAAGAGGAAGCACAGCTATAATCCCAGTACTTGGGAGGCTGAGACAGGAGGATCACAGGTTCAAGGTCAGTCTCCAGCAACTTAGTGAGACCCTCAGCAACTTATTGAGGCCCTGTTTCAAAATTTAAAAATAAAATAAAATAGGGCTGGGGCTGTAGTTCAGAGGTAGAATGACCCTGGGTTTAATTCCCAGAACCACACACACACACAAAATAAAGTAAAAAGAAAAGAAGAGAAAAAATAAGGAATGGATGGAGGGAGGGAGGAAAAGAAAGAAGCACAGAAACAGTAGAGAAAAGCAAGCATGGGTTGGATGGGAATGAGTATGAGCATGTGGGGATGGCAGGGAACAGAAAGTCCAGCTTTGCTCAGGGGTAAAGAGAAAGGCATCAAGGGCAAGAGTGAAAACAAGATGGGAGATGAGAGGTGGGTTATAGAAGGCCTTAAAAGATTTTAGAAAGTTGAATTGGGTCTCACAGGCTAGACCGATTGAAGACCATCGTCCTAGATTATTTCTATTGTCTGATTATCAAGAGATGTTGTTCAGTCCCATATTTTGCCACCAGCTTAATCTTGCTAATTTACAATTTTATTAAGAAAAATCATCATGGCTTCCCATTTCTGTATGTGTGTGTGTATGTGTGTGTGTGTGTGTGTGTGTGTGTGTGTGTGTGTGTGTGAGAGAGAGAGAGAGAGAGAGAGAGAGAGAGAGAGAGAGAGGGAGGGAGAGGGAGGGAGGGAGATACTAGAGGATTGAACTCAGGGGAATTCTACCTCTGAGCTACTCCCCCAGCCCTATTTTATTTTTTATTTTGAAACAGGGTCTCACTAAGTTGTTGAGGGCCTCACTAAGTAGCTGAGGCTGGCCCCAAACCTGTGATCCTCCTGTCTCAGCCTCCCAAGTACTGTGATTACAGGCATGAGCCACCACACCCAGCCATGGCTTCCTAGTTCTTAAAGAAATTAAATGGAGCCTTCCTAGCAAGCTGTTCAATGACTTCCATATAAAATTAGACTCCAAACACAAAACCCACACTCAATGCTAAGGTTCAGACCAAAGTCCCTATAAACTGGTCCCTCTGGTCCCAGCCCTAATTTCCCTCACCCACTTGTGACTGGGTCATTCAGTCTGTATTTTATGTTTGCTGTGCATATCCTAATTATTCTCCTTTAAATGAAGGTAAGAAAGATGACTTAGACCTCAGGCTCAACCCTAGGCCTGGACTCCAGGTCTAACTGAAGTATGTCGACCCTGCTGCCTTGTACCAAATTCTTCTTTGTCTTATAGAAAGCAAGCTAGGAAAATGTCCATTGGGATTTGGATTTCAGGACTCATCAATAATTCTGAATAATTTATGGAGACATTTTGCCAATTCTGAACAGACACAGATAAATTCGCATTTTTCCAGAGAGTAAAAAAAAAATTAAATAAATCTTTAGTGAAAACAACAGCGGGAAATAATAAATGCTGAGGGCTGGTGGTTTAGATCAGCGGTAGTGCATGTGTTTAGAATGCATGAGGCTCTGGGTTCAATCGCAGCACCAAAAAAAAGTAAAGATTAAAAATAAGTGCTAGAATCCTCTCTACAAATATATTTTAAAATTTATTTTTGTTCATATGTACAAGTGTTTTTAGTCACCTGCTTAATAATACACCATAAAATTGTCATAATTGCCAGGCGTGGTGGCACATGCTTGTAATTCCAGTACTTTGGGAGGCGGAGACCGGAGGATCCAGGTTCAAGGCCAGCCTCAGCTCGCTCTCTCTCTCTCTCTCTCTCTCTCTCTCTCTCCTTAGTGAGGCCCTCTGCAACTTTGTGAGACCCGGTTTCAAAATAAAGTATAAAAAATAGGGCCGGGGGTGTAGCGCGGAGGTAGAGCGCCCCTGCGTTCAATCCCTGGTACCGCAAAAAAAAAAAAATGATCATAATTTAATCTTTAGAGTATTTTTAATCCAATCCAAGAAGACTCCCAAGCTTCCAAAGGCCGTCTTCTCTTCCTCCCTCTTAAAATACTTCCTTTTGACTTTTGAAGACTCTAAAGATGGAACTTGCAGTCATTTTGTTCCTGCATATTGGTAATGAATAATTATGCTGTCACGCAGTACCTAACTATTAATTACACGGCTGCCTCTTTGCTTCAAGGAGTTATTTAATAATTTTTTAATAAAGAGTTACATATGTCAGTCTGTTAAAAACACATCAATCAATGTTATTTTCAGAGGTGGAGAACTGTCACAACCTTATGAAGAGACTAGGCTTGTGATTATAGCCTTCACCAATACACAGGCTTCAACTGTGGCAAGAAGCTACCTCAGCATCTGAAAGCTCACTCAGGAGCTCTGGGGGCTGCCTTGGCCTGCCCTGGGACTCTAGGACAGCATGAATGCAGTGTTAAAGTCACCTGTTGAAAAGCCACACTACAGAAAAGCAAGTCAGAGAATACAGAGAGAATCCAAAATCATCTTTCATGGTTATAAGTGGAGACACCCTGGATTCTGACTCTAGGCACTTTTGGATTGCTGAGTTACCTGGCAAGTCATGGTACCAGGCTGGGCCCCAGTCACATGGTAGGTAAAATCAGAAGAGTAATAGAGAGTCATGGGGTTTTTAAGAAGATGAAATGTCATCATTTGCTAATAAGCTCTGTACATATTAGCTATTTTTACTGTAATGCTTAGCTTTCATTCTAGGTATGCTTGAGCGTAGAAAGAGTCACAGTCCCAGGTTCTATATTCAGGAGATGGCTAGCCTATTCAAGGAGACAAGGAATTTACACACAAAGGAGGGTGCACTTATGTACGATAGCATGCTAGTTGATAACAGGGAAGGTAATAGCAGCTAATCAGGAGAGACTGAAAGTTTAAGAAAATCACGGTTTCATAAAACTGGCACCACACATAGAGGAGCCTAGAAGAGGTGAGATTTAGATGCTAACAATGGAATTTTCCCAAAATAACACTACTTATATTCATACTGAAGTGGTAAGTTAATGGTATCCAAGCAGCATAGAATGAAACTTATTGTTTGTTACGACTTTACGGAGACATCACTTCGACACCATCAAATTCACCTCTATTATATGTACCATTCGATAACCAGTGAATTGGTTGAGTTGACCATCCCTACCCCAAGAAGCCTTTTTATGCCCAATTTCAGTTAACACCCATCCCCACAGCCAGCCCTGGACAACCACTAATTGGCTTCATATTTCTCTATATTTGCCTTTTCTGGACATTTCACATGAATAGCATCATACAATATGTAGTATCCTACTTTTAACTTTTGCTCAGCATGTTTTTGAGATTTGTTGATGTTGTATCATGTTATCAGGAGATCAAACCTTTGATTTATTGAATGTTACGTCATGGCTTGGAAGCAGCCCACCTTTGGTGTATCCGTTCACTGTCGACGGACATTTGTGTTGTCTCCAACTCTTGTCTGTTGTGAGTAATCCCATTATGACCATTCCCTTACATATCATTGTGTGGCTGTGTGTTTTTATTCCTCTTGGATAAGAATCCTAGTTATTGAATTACTCTATCATGTGGCAAGTATATGTTTAACTATTCAAAAACGTGCTGAAATATTTTTGAAAGTAGATGTACCACTTTAGATTCACAACAACAAAATATGAGGGGTCTAGTTTCTCCATCTTCTAACATTCGGTATTCTGTCTTTTTAATTAGTGGAATGCTAGTGGGTGCATTGCTGTATCGGCGGTTCTATTTGCTTGTCCCTAATGGCAGACGATGCTAAAAATTTCTCCATGCCCTTATTTTCTCCCTGTATGTCATCTTTGGTATAACTTTTCAAAATTTTACTCTCTTTTATTAGTTTATTTTTGTCTTCTAATTGAGCTGTAAAAATTTTTTTACACAATCTGGATGAATTCCCTTACCAGATACACCATTTTGAAAATATTTCTTCCCCACTTGAGACCTATCATTTCATTTCTTTAATGGTGTTTTTGAAGCCCAGAAGTTTTAAAATTTGATGAAGTCCTATTTTTCAACATTTCCTCTAATGGATTATGCTTTTTATGTCTGATCTAAGAATTCTTTGCCAAATTCAAATTAGTAAAAGAAATTCTACTATGTTTTCTACTAGAAGTTTTAAACTTTTTTTCTACTCCTTTCTTCTACGAGAAGAATATTTTTCTCTACTCCTTTATTTCTACTAGAAGTTTAAAATTTTTTTTTCTCTGCTCCTTTCATCTACCCTTACTGTGGACCAAATATCAAACATCAACGTTGATGTTTGGCGTTTGGTCCACAGTAAGGGTCTAAGTTCATTTCTTTGAATGTCATTATAAAATTGTCCCAGAACCATTTCTTGAAAAGACTATTCTTCCTCCACTAATATTTCTTGGCACCTTTGTAAAAATGAGTTGCCCGCGAACGTAAGCATTTATTCATGAATTCTCAAGTCTATTCAATTAATGGAGGTTACTGTGCTTTTATAGTAAAATTTGAAATCAGTTAGTATGTTTTCCCACATTGCTCTTCTTTTGCCAAATCCTTTTGGCTACTGGGTTCTTTGTACTGTCATATAAACTTTAGGAACAGCTTGTCATCATTTTCTATTAAAAAATGTTCTTGGATTTGATAGAGTATGTACTGTGTCCATAGATCAACTGGGGAAGAATTGCTAGCTTGACATTGTTGAGGGTTTCAATCCATAAACATGGAATGTCTCCATACTTACTTAAATCTTTTGTTTCCTTCAGTAATGTTTTGCAGTTTCCAGTATAAAAATCTTGTATTTATTTTGTTAATATGTTTCTAGCTATCTATTTTTGATGCTCTTGTAAACATAACAATTTTCTTATTTTTATTTCCATATTGTCAGTAATACATAAAAACACAATTGATGTGTTTATGTTATTCTGGTATCCTGAACATCTTGCTAAAATTACTTATTAGCTCTAATTATATTTTTGTTGATTCCCTTAGATTAGCTACACAAATGAGTATGTCATCTACAAATAAGCCCAGTGTCATTTTTTTCCTTCCCTGTTGGATACTTGTATTGATCTGTTTTGTTTTTGTTTGTTTTCTGTGTTATCCTACTAACTAGAAGCAGCAGTGTGGTATTGGATTCAGGTACAAAAGTGAATATCCTTGCTTTGTCCCTAGTGTTATGGGAAAGTACTCAACAATTCATGATTACAGATAATATTAATTGTGGGTGTTTCAGAATTGTCCTTTGGCAGATTGAGGAAGTTTCCTTCCATTCATAGTTACTGAGAATGTTGTCATAAATGAATAGTGGATGATTTTAAAAATAATTTTTCCTGCATTTATTGTGATAGCCAGATATTTTTTACTTTAATTTGACTAATATAGTGCATTACATTCATTGATTTTCATATTTTAAGCCAACTTTTCATTGCAAGCATGTATCTTATTTTGTCTTGACATAACATTTTGATATGGTGCTAGATTCAGTTCACTCATATTATGCTAAAAGTTACTACATCCATATTCTTAAGGGATATTGGTCTGTAGTTTTCTTTCTGTGATATCATTGTGCTTTGTATCAATAAATATCAGAACCATTGAATAAGTTGGGAGCCTCCAGGTCAATTTTCTGAAGGAGTTGTGAAAGATTGTTAGTATTTCTTCTTTAAATAGTTAATAGATGAACCAATTACACCATCGAGGCCTGTACTTTTCTTGTGGGAAAATCTTTCATTATTAATTACTAATGATAGTTTCGTTAATGATGGTTGGCCTATTCAGATTTGATATTTCGTTTTTAGTTATTTTTGAAAATGTGTGCATTTCCAGTAATTTACCCATTTCATCTAAGTTGCCTCATCTGGCATACATTTGATCATAACTTTCTCTTATAATACCATTAATTTTCATAGGTCGATGGTGATGTTCCTTCTTTCATACCTGATTTTGATAATTTGTGTCTCTTGTCCCCTTTTCTTGATTAATCTATCCAAAGACCTGCCAGTTTTATTGGATTTTGTTTGTTTTCTATTTCATAGATTTCTGCTCTAATCTTAATATTATGTCTTTCTTTGACTAGTTTGTTCTGATTTTTCTACTTTCTTCACATTGAAACTTGGGTTATTGATTTGAGATCTTTCTTCTTTTCTGACATAGGTGTTTAAAACTATACCTTGTTCTCTAAGTACTGTCTTCAGTTGTGCTTCACAAATTTCGACACACTCTAATTTTGTTTTAATTTAGCTTACAATATTCAATTTTCCTTGTGGTTTCATTGGTTCATGTGTCACTTAGAAATACATTGTTTAATTTCAAAATATTTGGAGATGCCCCAAATTTCTTTCTCTTTTTGATTTCCTATCGAATTCCACTGTGGTCAGAAAATATATTTTGTCTGATATAAATTTTGTTAAACTGGTTGATATATGTTTTATGACCTAGCATACTGTCTACCTTGTAAAATGTCTCATTTGTCCTTGAAAATGATATGTATTTGCAGACACGGCATGGAGTATCTATACTTGTCATTTAGATTGAATTGGTTTATATTGTTTAAGTCTTCTATATACTTCCTAATTTTCTACCCAATTGTTCTATCAATAAGTAACAGAAAAAAAATGTAGCTTTTCTCAGGTTACTGTTTGCATTGGACATATTTTCCCATTCTTTTTACATTCATCCTATTTGCGACTTTGATTCTATCGCATGTAACTTGTAGGTAGCATATAGCTGAATCTTGCCAATTTGTCCAATGTGATAATCACTGCCATTTTAGTATTTTGTCCATTCATATTTAGTTCAATTACTGATAGAGCTGGATCTTTGTTTGCCATTTTGCTATTTATTTTTCTATACGTCTCCTGCCATTTTCTGTTTCCCCATCTCTCCGTGAGTGACTGAGTGATTATTTCACATTTTCTGTTGCCCCAAACCAAGGGAAATGCTGAGTTTAGACAAGAACTTGCAATTTCTCATAGCCTGCCTTCACCTGACAGAATCTCTACTGGCTGTTGGAGGTCAGGGAAAGGCTCGGCTTTATATTTGCTTTTTATGGACAGGAATTGATGGTATCTTCAACTTGCTATTGCTATAAATCCTGCCTAGAATTTACTTTTAGTGATTTCATTTTTTGTTGTTGCTATTGTTGGACCTGCTACAATGTTCTCTCTACTAAAACAATTCTATTATTGTTTTCATTTAATTCAAGGAAAAGCCATCCCTACCCATGTCACAGATTTTTATCTACCTCACCTTGCTAGGTGGAATCACCTAAGATTCTACTTTAAAACGTAGTGACATTGATACTTGGAAAAAATTGACTTGTTGGAGGTAAAAATTACTTTGGAAAATAGTGAGAAAATGTAATGTCCTGTGATTGAATATATCAAAATTTCCTATAGTTACATGAGTTTTCAGGATCCGTAGAATCGTCTTGTTCCTCTTAAGTTTGTTACCATTGCAGGACTTATTTAGAGTTGATAAACTATAAATACTATTACTATATCCATTAAGCAGTTATAATGTTGGCTGTCCAATATCCAGTAAAGGAGTAATAGTAATGGTGGTATTTTTAAAATGAAGCTAGAATCATAGTTTTAAATGAGAAGAAGCAATTGTGTGACTCACCTGTAGGAAAAATAAATATGTATATGCAAAGGCTAGAACTTAGGTGCACTGATTCAGGCCAGCAGCAGGGGGTACAGTCAAAAGAATAAATAAGGAAATGTGTAAAGGAAGTATTCTGAAAGGTGTTCAGAATGTTAGGGACACTAAAGAGAATAATAAAGCTCTCAGAGACATGAAACTGAAGGGGGAAAGGAAGGGTGCTATGAATCTGAATTCATGAGGGAAGAGCCATCCAAGAAAACTCATGGTTGTAGAAGGTGGAACACAGCAACCACCAAACAGAAGCTAACAGGACAAGGACCCCAGAGTCCCGCCTCCTACCCTCTGAAATAGGTCCAACCATGCTTATCAGCAGAAACCAAAAGAATTCAGAGATGATACCATACTCAGATGTTAGTTTCTCAGAATGCAAAGCAGAGCTCAATAGACTGAGGGAGTTGGGAGGGGGGTGGAGGGAAACACACTATAGCACATGATGTACATACACAAACCTTTAAGACTCAATCACTATCCGGAGCATGAAAGGGAGGGAAGGGGGAGGGAATAGGGTGGGATTGGAGGGAGGGCTAAATGTGCAATGTGTGCATGTATGATGTTCATACCCTGACATATATCAAAATGTATAATTACAATGCACCAATAAATGAACATAAAAAAATAGAGTGGAAAGTGTACCTGGACAGGAAATTATACATCCGGCACTGTTCACTCTTTGAACCTTGCTCTTCTCTGTAGCCTGGATGAGGCATTCAAGTGTCCACCACAAGAGAAACACAAAGTCCCATCAGCAGAAGTGTTTTTACAACCATCTGAACTCAATCACACTCCCACTGAGATCCTCTGTTGAAATGTAAGCCATCGGTGTCCTTCCGACATGGTGGTCAGAAAAACGAGGGAAAGTGTAGAATTAATGAACGAAAAGTATAGATGCCATAGTCTTCACTTCTGAAGGCGGTCACAATGCCTAAATGTATAATTCTAGTCTTCTGCCACCACCTTTGTAAAATTCCCTCTGTGCATTGCCAGACCCTCTGCTAGCTAGACTGGGAGTGATCTGACCCTTTATTCCCACAGCACCCACTTCTCAGTGGTTCTCTTCTTACCTGGGGGGGTCACAGTTTCCCGCTGACAAATAGAATGGACATCAGAGGGCTAGTGAATTTTGAGTGTCCTCAACACAGGTGTCACCGCTGCCCCATGGAGGGGGGAATATCCTAATTTTCCTGTGGATCAATTTTGGCATTAAGGGCAGTAGCTCCTTCCCTGCCAGTTGCTTGAGACACTGGAGAGGTGAAAATGTCCATCTTAGCCTTCTGTATAAAGACATTATGATCATATTGGAGTAATACTCCCTTTGGTCACAAAACCTTCAAGTCCGACACACCCCAGGTTATGGGGATAGAACCGAGACAAATCCTCTTTGTGAAGCACAATAGCAAGAGAGCCACACTCCCCTTCCCACCCCGCCTGGTTCTGTGCATACTGTACACTCTGACTCTGAGAGAAATGGCACAGACACTGGGTTTGGTATAAGGCACAGACTGCTCTTTGGTGGGCATCTGGTGCTATGACTGAGCCCTGAAGCATGCAGTCTATCATGTATCCGAGTGGTTCTGGATGGTAGGCACACAACAACAATAGTTCTGAAGGCTGGGTCCAAGGCTCTCTTTCCTTTCCAGGAAAGTGATTTCCATGTTGGAAGTGATACTGGGGCGACGCTGGCGATGGATAGGCATTTTCTTATTTTTCTTATTATTGGTGCATTGTAATCATACATCTTGATGGGTTTCAGGGTGGTAGAAGTATACATGCACACATCGATCAATTAGCCCTCCCCCAATTCCCAACCCCATTCCCTCCCCTCTCCCTCCTTCTCCTGCTCAGCATAGTAGTTGACTTTGATATGTTTGTGTATGTCCATCCTGTGCATTAGGGTGTTTCCCTCTTCCCCCTCCCATCTCCCTCAGTTAGGTCGCCTTCTTTACTCATCTGAGGTTTTCTTCATCTTTGTCTGGAGTCCGTCCTATGCCCTATTCTCCCTAGCTTCTGCATATTAGGAAGAGCATCCAACTTTCCACTTCTAGGTATCTACCCAAAAGAATGGATACCAAATTACCAGACTAATGCATGCGTATCAATGTTTATAGCTGCACAATTCATAATTGCCAAACTATGGAACAAGCCAAGATGTCCATCAACAGATGAATGGATTACAAAACTATGGGATATGTACACAATGGAATTTTATGCAGCCATCAAGAATAAAATTATGTCATTTTCAGGGAAGTGGATGGAAGGAAAGAACATTATGTTTAGTGAGATTAGTCGGTCACAAAAAGTGAAAAGTTGGATAGGCATTTTCTAATCCACATGTGCTAAGAATATTGCAGGAGAGGAAAGCAAATGTGTATGCATCAGCTGCAGAGGGACAGGGCAGAGTGAAGAGCATGTCCGGTGGTCAAAGAGAGATCATGAAGCAACAGTGCACCTTCATATTTCTTCTAGAACTTTCCTTCCTGCCCTATTTCACTGTTGAAATTTTTGTCATTCTTTTCTCTTTTTATATTTGTATACTTTGGTGCATTGTACTCTGTCATTACTTTCTGAAAAGAAAAAAAAAGAAAAGAAAAATTCAGGCCTCAGAAAGAAGTACTGGTTTTGTAATTGCTAACCCATCTACTGCACAGCCACCTCAAAAAACAGAGGCATAAGGGCCTTTTGTCCCCTCCAGGACAAGTCTGCCACAAAAGAGAAGTGCCCATCAGCCCTGCAGGACCCGAATGAAAATGTCACTCTCTAAATTTTTTACATGGAATTCTAAAATTGACAAATTTTCTCACTACTACCACAAGTTAAGGAAACCTATTTTTCTATGCCATGGGTGGCAACTAAGGAACAGAACCCAACAATTTTCTTCTGCTCATTTTTAACCCCAATAGTAACATCTTTCAGATTTTAACTTTCAGAAGTTGATCCTTAATTGAGGAAAATAAAATAATTACCTTTTTTGGATTTTTTAATATTCAAAATAAAACTTGGAACGATGTATCCAAATGTATTTGTTTTGCCTAGCCTAAAAGTCCCCAGTAAGAAAATAATGGCTTAAGGGAAAAACAATATTTATTTCACTTTTAAAGGCTGTAAAATAAAGCACCATTTAGATATTCTGATATTATAGCATAATCAAATTTTTTTCACTTTGCTTGTCCTAAAATAGTAGTTTTACCTTTTACCATTTTAACTTGTACAAAAATATACATTTTCTCTCTGGAAAAGAGGGAAACGCTGTATTTCTCTCTCTCGAAGCCTGGCTGCTTTCAGGCTTGAATTAACGTGTCTGTCTGTGTGTTCTGTTGATGATGGACATTTCGACTTCAAGGTATAATTTCCAGTAAAGAAAAGTCATTTTATTTCCATCTGAATAAGCACTCTATCATACTAACCAAGTCAAACAAAGTTATTATCTGGCTTTTTGCCAAGGTATTAAAAAAATAGAAAGGTCATATTTTTAATAGCTTTGTACTCTATAGTAATCAAATTTGTAAGCCTGGAGAAATAAACTCCTTAAGTCTCTCTGTGCCCTCTGAGCGTGTTAACCACCGGCTTGCTGCTCGCAGGTGCACTGCTACGTGTCTGTGGCACTACGTTGCAGTCTTATCTTGGTTATTAGCTTTGTACACGAAGGCATCATGTTCTAATCATAAAGTGGCAGAGAACAGCTAATAAGAAACAAGCCTGTTCAACTCTACCTTTGAAGACTGTACCCAAAGATAACGACCAGTCAAATTTCAGCTCATGGGCGAACAAGATTACAGCATCTAAACCTGGCTACACTTAAAGTGTTAATGGGTTACTCAGATCTACCTTAATTAAAATGAACACCCGGCTTTCAAAGTCACGTTTCTGTTTGGGTGACGGCACTGCATTGCTTGAAACGCTAAACAAATTACTCCAAAGTGTTTCTGTAGCAGCCTTTCAAGTTTCACTTTGAGATTATGGATAATCCTTAAATTTAAAGAACGTCTCACAGGTATTCGCGTCAAAATCGTGATGATAAGAAATAGTAGAAAAATTATGAAGACGTCATCCTGTTGGAGAATCATATTTGCTTTTTCCTTTGGTGACAGATGTTGAGTCCAGAGCTTCATGCTCTACTGCTGAGCTAAACACCGGTCCCTTATATTTTTGCTTAAAAACCTTTTCATGGAATAGGTCTTAGGCTACTCAATTGGCCACACAATACACATATTTCACTTGTGACCAGTGTTTATTTTTCTCGAAAGACATTCCAAGAATTATGTTGTTACCTATAACAACATTTGTTGTTATAGGTCAACTTACTTTGTGTATTTTCCCTTCAATGCGTGCCTACTCTTGAGATAGTAGTATAATAGCATGAGTAAAGTTTATTTCTCTCTGTCATACACATCCTGGTGATCTGTCCTTTGGAGATTTTATATCCTTCCAAATCTCCACAGATTTGCAACAAATCATTTAATCAGTATGAATCATTATTCTAAAAGTAAATGAAAGTGTTAACCTGCTCAGACCCTATTATCAATGACTTTCATCAAGTCTTCAGACACTCCTTTAATTTAAAACAAAATTTCTTTCTGTTACCAATCATTTGAACCCAAAAGTTTAGAGTAGGGCTCAGAAAACTTTTTCTCAGAGTCAGATGATAAACATTTAAGGATCTACAGACAAAGAAGCAAACCAGGCTATTATATAGCTACTTATGTAATCACATAAATGCAATCATTTAAAAATGAGAAACCATTGTTATCTCATGGATGATAAATACATAAGCCAATAAAACATCAATCAGATAAAAACCCAGACTGCTGGCTGGCTTTAATCCAAGGACCATTGAAGGAATTTGCCTCAGGTGGGAAAGACTAGCAGTCAACTGTATGGCCCCTAAGTTCTAGAGTCTCTAAATTCACCAACAGGGCTGCAGTATTGGCTCTAACACTGGCCAGGTGACTTGGATATTTAATATCTTTCAACCCCAGTTGTTTCATGGAATAAGTGAGGGCAATCATAGTAGAATTTAGTAATATTAATAATAGGTAATATCTACAGGGCAATTATAGCACTGTTTTAAAGTCCCTATTTTCAAAAAAATTTCATGAGCATCTACTATTTACTAATGAGTTTTAATGGTGGGCATTTTGATGTTCATTCAGACCCTCCTTCCAGGACTAAGGGGCTCAGGCCCTCAGCTGCCTAAAGGGTTGGCTGCCAATAGCTCTCCGGGGTCTTGACTTCTGCTGCTCTGTTAGATGAGAACGACCAGTGATTCCCCCAGGGCAGGTGAGTGGTCAATCATTGTGTACAGCTGAAGACCCAGCCCCTCCCCTCAATCCAGAACAACACTGAAGAACACCCCAGCTGCACCACTCCCTGTTGCTTCCTGTTGCATAGTCTGCAGCCCCTGCTGACTGCAACACTCAACTACCCCACCTGCTCCTTCACACCACCCCAGGTGTTGAAATTCAGAGCACTTCCTGAAATGTCATGTTCATGAAAACCTCAGCCTCAGAGCCTGCTATGGAGCCCGACCAGTACAACTAAGTCCAGGAAAGTACTAATGAATGGATGGGAACTGGAAGAGAGGGACCCTGCCTCGTCCCTAAAAAGGAACACTCATAGGAATTTTAATGTCCATATTGTAATTCCAATTACAATATACATTCCCAATTTCCCTAGGTTGCTTTGGCTGAATCTCAGTATGCCCTTTATCCTTTTGATACATAGCCCTTCTTAATTTGGGGGTGATATTAGAAACAATCTTCATGCCCCAAGATGGGGAAGAGGTCCCCCTGGCTGTGCGCCCGACAGCACCATTCACACAATGATGGAAAGTTCAGGCATTTCCAGGGCTCTGTCTCTCCAATTTTCTCCACTGCTGCAAGGGTTTCTCGCAGAAGGGAAAGGGTGGGTGGGAAAGACACACAAAAAAAAATCTCATTGCGGGGAAAATATATCAAGTCACCTTGAGCTAAGGTCACCTGGAATGAATCCTATACTTCTGGGCTGAAATTATACCAAAGGCAGAATTTTTTTTTCCTCCTTTCCTTCAGTCTAATGTATGTGTCATATTCCTGTCTTAAGAATGCCAACAGGAGGACAGTGCCTTGTTCCCAAGGAGAGAGGAAGAGGGCAGGATGTATCGAGGACACAGGTGGAGAAGGAGAGGTGGAGGGAAGTTTCTGTCCCAGGGAGGTCCTCTATTTCCTGGGCATTCCGGGAAATGGGAAGCTCTGGAGATGTAGATCCGGATTAGTGAAGCTGTGAGAGGGAGAAAACCAATTACTGGGGAGAGAATATCATCTAGACAGGTGATTTCCAAAGGAACAGGAGCGAATTCTCCCCTTGGATCAAATATACTGCCACTGTCTTAATGTCTTAAATTATTTGTTCAGAGAGTAAATGGAAAGAGGAACCGAGTATTACAGATTTTAGCAGCGACGGAGAGGACAGGCTGATTTATGGGTCTTTGGCCCACTGAAGGTCCAACACAGAAAAAAAATAAAGATCAGCTACTTTGAACATGCAGTGGTTTTACTGGGGGCCTGCAGGATGGACCGAGAATCGCTCATGTGTGATGACGCTCAGCCTTTCAGGAGAAAGGCCTTGGCCTATGGATAATGATTTCCTACACCTCTTCCCCTGCCTTGGGTGTTTGCAGGTAGATTTTAGAACAACATGCTCATTCACATCCATAAGCTACAGCCGGGATCAGAAAGCAAAAGTTCCTTCAACACTGATATCATAACGTGGCCCCTATATATCTCTTATCGCTAATTCACAACCCCATGCCCTTTCATTTCAGTCTTGCTGAGTGTTATGTGTCTCCTGAAATTCATGCACTGAAGCTCCAACCCCCAGTCCCTCAGACTGTGACTCTATTTGAAGATAAGGCCTAGAAAGGGGGATAAGGTAAAATGGTGACATTAGGGTGGCCCTAATAAATGTGACTGGTATCCTTA
Organism: Glis glis; assembly: GCA_004027185.1. Lineage (NCBI taxonomy): Eukaryota > Metazoa > Chordata > Mammalia > Rodentia > Gliridae > Glis > Glis glis. The sequence goes on from PVJS01003609.1 coordinate 27,464, forward strand.
TAAGAAGAGGAGATTAGGACATAGATGTGCACACAGAGAGATGACCATGTGAGGACCCAGGGAGAAGGTGGCCATCCACAAGCCAAAGACAGAGGACTCAGGAGGAGCCTACCCACTGACACTTGATCTTGGGCTTCTAGCCTCTAGAATTGTAGGAGAATAAATTTCTTTTGACTAAGCCCTCTCTCCCCAGTCTGTGTTGTTTTTTATGGGAGTCCTAGAATATACCAGAATTTTACTAATACATACTAGAGTAAGAACTTTTATTCCTAGCAAAAGTAACTGCTGAAAAGCAGGAAGACTAGGTGGAGGTTTCTGTTGGAGACAGGTGCTCCACCAGCCCCAGGAGGGGAGGTGACCCTGGGGAGAAAGAAGCTGGATGGAAACAAGAGAGAAAATGGACATTGGACATGGCCGGGTCCTCCACCCTTGCAGTCCCACAATTCCACATCCCTTGCCAGCCCTCTGCAGAAGAGGTCACTCCATGTCCAACCAGACAAGCCAAGCTCAAGACTCACCAGAAGGGTGCATGATGTGGGTGGGACCCACTATTGCAGGGATGAGTGGGCTGGTGGACAATCGATTTCACTTTCTCTGATCTTATCTTCTGACATATCTTCAGGGAATCAGGTAGCAACTTTTTATCTTTGAGGAACTTTGCAGTTGTATGCAAGGTAATGCTGCTGGCTCCCAAACCCATTCCACAAACCAGGAATGAAACCGGGTTCTACGCTCATCTCGAGGCCCCACCAGCTCTGTCTCTTTATACCTCCACCTGCTCCTCCTGTCATCGTGTCTGGCTATTTTCTCAGGATGTTGTATTGTGCTTACTGGAAGCAGTGTGTGTGTTTCTGCATTGTATATGTGTCTGTCGATCTGCATGTGTTTCTGTGTGTGACTGTGTTTGTATGTTATGTGTAAGTATGTGTTAATATGTGCATACATCTGTTTGTATATGCATTTATCTGTGTCTTTAGGTGTGTGCTTCTGTGTCTGTACATGTGTATGTGTGTGTGTATTGGATTGTCTGTGTGTGTGTGTGTGTGTGTGTGTATGTGTGTGCATATCTATGTGCACATCTCAAACAGTTCTGCTTATAGTATTTTTTCTTGGCATTATTTTAGTGGGTGATTTGTTTGGCTTTTATTTTTGAAGTTTCATTATCAGGTTGGAAGAATATTCACAAAACCACATGTACATAAATATTTACAGGGACTTTACTAAATACTAGATCACAAATAGCTGAGTATGGTGACACATGCCTGTAATCTTAGTACTTGGGAGACTGAGACAGCAGGATCACAGGTTCGAAGCCAGCCTCAGCAACTTAGGGAGACTCTCAGCAACTTAGCGAGACCCTGTTTACAAATAAAAATAGAATAGGGCTGAGGGTGTAGCTCAGAGGTAGAATGCTACTGGGTTCAATCGCCAGTCCCCCTCCAAAAAAAGAGAGTCATTCATTGACCAGAAGGTGCTCACAGACCTAAGTGGAGACAGACAAACCACTAGAGGATGGTCAGTTCTCGTGAGCAGCACGCAGGCCCTGACAGTGAAGCTCTGCCCACCCTGTGCTGGACACAGCAGCAGAGTCTAGACAAGAATCAGGAACAACTACTCTCTTGACCACAAGTAAATGATTCAAGTTTCACAGGTGCTCAGCATCCTTACACTTTTCTTATCAGCTTACTTTACCCAGAAAAAGTAGCAACAGTTGCTGACAATCAGCCTTCCCAAGAGAGCAAAAACATATGCAGAAAGTCCAGTAAGGGCCTGGCACTGCCCGAGGTGTGGGGAACAGAGAGGAACAGGACATGTTTCTGGCTTTCATCTTGGGTCCCTCATGGCCTGGGAGAAACCTTGCTCTGCATCAGGGAGCATAGGCAGCAGCCTATGGCCTCTGCAGCTGCAGGGAGGAGGTGAGTCAAATGGGGAGGACTCTGGACGGATCAGTGAGGACTGGTCTGAGCAGAGACCAAGGGCCATATAGCTCATTTCCTCGTCCATCTCTATGCAAAGCCCGCTGTCCTGCCCAGGCTCAAGGGCCTGCCTCAGAATGGTCTACCAGTGCCGATGGCCTTTTAACACATTTAGAAGCATAACCCTTCTGACTGGAACTGGAAGATATCTACAGAGGTGGAAAATAATAGTGAGTTCATAGCTGGGTGTGGTGCCGCATGCCTGTAATCTGAGTACTTGGGAGGCTGCGACAGGAGGACCGCAGGTTCGAAGCCAGCCTCAGCAATTTAGCAAGAGTCTTAGCAACTTAAGTGAGACCTGGTTCCCAAAATAAAATAGGGCTGGGGGTGTAACTCAGAGGTAGAACGCCCATGGGTTCCATTCCCAGTACCATACACACACACACACACACACACACACACAAATAGCGAGTTGATGTACTGGTAACATCTCTGCTAGCTTGGGTTAGCAGAGATGTTAACACCCTGTGTTAGAATAAGGGTGGACCTTCTGCTAGGACTTCTTTTACGGAGCCAACATAGGCAGTGCACGGATACATTGACAAGATGCCAAGCCTCTGTCCCGCTCCGCCTTGGAGGGCTCAGGAAGTCAGAGTGACTCGGGGTGCTCGTCCCTAGCTGTTTCCCACCCACACACAAATCAGCCGGGCTGCGTGAGGCGACCCCAGCCTTAGCATGGCTTAGCCACACACCACTGAAGATGAGCCGCTGCCATTAATTACTACGCATTACAGTTCATCACTGTGCAATTTAATGTCTCTGACCTGTTGGTCCCCTCATAATAAAACAATCTTTAAAAGGAAAACAGGCAGCGATCATAAAAGATATTCAGCAACCCAGCTCAGCCGGTGGCTACCCAAGCTTGAAGGTCTCTGAGCACCTTTGCTTAAATAGCTAAAAACAAAATTATTATAAACGGAAGCATTAGGAGTCATCTGAAACTGGCCTGCTAAAATCATAATGAAAAGGGCAGGCTGGGGCTGCGAGCACCCTGCTATTAATTACTTGCCTTTAAATGCCGGAGAAGTGTATTTAAACCAGACACCTGGAGAGGCTATTTGCTAATTGCCCGGGTTGTAATGACTGCAGACACATGGAGGAGCACACTCGTTGCAGCTACGCAACTTGCCTTGTCCACACACAGCTAATAAATGGATTATTCTGCACCCGTGCACCTGCGTGTGCCGATGAAAAAAACATTCCCAGATGCAACCTCCTTTCCAGGCACACTCACAAGAACAGGCTGCATCCTGTGGATTTATTCTTTTAAGCACACAATTAGAAGGGCAAGCAATTCTGTCTGATGTGTTCCATGTGAATACTAAATTTCCCTCCATGCAGCCTTGGTCGGTTAACACTCATTCTTGAGACTAAAAGGTTCCTAAAAGGAAACAATGATCTAGTCATTGAATGGCTACAAGGGAAGAAAGACAGAGAACCCCAGACAGAGAACCCCAACTGCAGAGATGGAGGGAACTGGGGGTGTCTCTCTCCTCAATGCAACCTTTCCCCAGTGTTGTTTAGATCACAGCACCAGGGCAGCAAATAGTTAACCAAGGAGACAAAACCCACTGTGACCAGCAGGTCTCCGCGCAATCATCAGTAGAACTAGCTATTATAGCCAATTTAATAGCTTGAAAATGAACTCATTAGTGGTCTTTTATCAGTGGAAAAAAGTCTATTAAATCCGGATGTGTGAAGCAGCAGCCCAGCAGCTCATTTCCATCCCACTTGTGACCTGAACAAATCTAAGGGACGCTTTTCAGGGAGCGAGGGTCAGGCTGCACACGAGGAGGGCTGGGGACCGCCTGCCCCTTCCTCCAGCCAGCCTCTTTCCCTGGGTCTTCACGTTCATTTACAGTTTTTCGGGGCTGTTTTTGCATCTCTCTTTCTCATCTTTTATATTTTCCATGCACACCCCGTCCATTTACAGGGGAAGTAGAAAGAAGAGGCCACTAGTCAACCGTGGTTTGAAAGTTAGATGTGATAGACGGAATCACCCAGCACTGCTGAGCAGGGCTTAAGAGAATGTGTCAGAGAGAAGAGCTTTCTGTCCTCCCTCCAATCCCTGCAGTCGTCCCTCCCTCTTCCTATCCCTCCCTCCCTCCTTCCTTCTCTCTGCCAGTGCTCACAGAAGATAGGCGAGACTGTATTTTCAGTCACCATTTCCTGCTGATGATCACAAATTCAGTTCTCTTGGACAAATGGCTCAGCTCAAGCACGGGCAAGCTCACTCTTCATTAGCTGTGGGACTGAGGGACCCGGTTAGCATAAATCTATGAAATAAACTGTGGGGCAAATACAAAAGGCTCTCTCAAAAATGACTCTTCCTTCTGTAATATCTCGTGGACTTTCCAGGCCCTGCTCCAGACCCTAGTACTTGGTTTATGCTCTATAGAGTCACTTCATTTGCATGGGTTTTGTCTCGTCACTCAGATGCTAAATGATTTGGTGGCAGAGACTACATTTTTTCCCTTCTTTTAGAATCCCTCCAGCCTAGGTTATGAGGAACGAGGACGTGTGGACTAAATTCCCAGTTGTGGCAGGATTAGCACCTCAGGAGCTAATTGGATTATATTTCATTGTTATTGCACACTGTTGTGTTATAATTTGGAATGACCGAGGCAGGTATATAGTGCTAACATAGGCATTGCTTGCCCCTTAGAAGCCCCCTTTTTGCTTAAATCTCATGAAGGCCCTGAGGTACCTACCATTAGCCCCATAGGAGGATCAGCAAGCAGAGGCTTAGAGGAGCCAGCATATTTCCCAAGGTTCTGAAGCCAGAGACTGTGTGGCTTCCAGTATGTGTGAAAGTGTAGGATTCCCCAGTACAAATCAGGAACCGCCAGTCCGACTGCTCCTGCCCCGAGTTTCTGAGCATATCCCTGTGATTTGTAACAGGTAGAAAAGTGTGCTCTGGGTGTGTCTGAGAGCGAGGGCCAAGAGGCCCTGGTCCCACAGGAGTTCTCCTCCAAAGCCTGCTGCTGACAGGTGGCACTAGGAGCTGCACTAAGTGTCCTGGTTCCTGTGTTTTCTCCACACCAGGGCAATAAGGTAGTCTGTTGCTCAAATGTGTGTCTCAGGCACAAATCACTCATCACCCAGAAAGGAGTTTCAGGGCCATGTTAGTCCTACAGATGGTCACCCAATATCTGTGACTCACGAGTATCATGGTCCTCTCAACTTTGGTCCCTGCTTAAAGACCCAACGTTGCTAACAAGTGACGGTTAGCCGGTGCCCTTCAAACCTCTTCTTGACACGAATGGAGGAAGATGATAGAGCCTGCCTGGGTCACCTGGACTCCCAGCCAAGAAGGGTCCAAGAAAATTCAAAGTGACATTTATTTCTTGAAATTTGAAAGATCCGATTTCTGGAATGAATTATTTCATATTTGTTGTGGGGCGATATAAATCGAAACTGGTGAATGTTGTAGCCTGGCTAATGGAGACGTGTTTTTAGGTTAACAATCATCGCTTCCCTTTAGAAGGGACTTTGGTGAAGTAGATGTTGGAATTCTTCATTCGTTGCCACAATCGCGAGTCTGTTTGTCCCACATTTGGTCACAGACAGGTACAAGATGGTACGGAAGCACAAGCTTCTTTGCTGGGATATTTTATTTATTTATTTTTTGTGTGTGTGTGTGTGTGTGGAACCGGGGATTGAACGCGGGGGTGTTCTACCTCCGCGCTATGCCCCCGGCCCTATTTTTTATACTTTATTTTGAAACCGGGTCTCACGAAGTTGCAGAGGGCCTCACTAAGGATAGAGAGAGAGAGAGAGAGGGAGAGACAGAGAGAGAGCTGAGGCTGGCCGTGAACCCGGATCCTCCGGTCTCCGCCTCCCAAAGTACTGGGATTACAAGCGTGCGCCACCACACCCAGCATGCTGGGATATTTTAAACCTCAGATTTAATTTATTTGACAAAAACTGGCTGGTGACTAACCCCACCCTGGGGCAGCAGGGACCAGCCTGTATGTCTCCTTCTTGGGCTGGTAGGGGACAGGTCAGCAATCCCAATGACCCAAACCCCACCCCATAGGGACCTTCCTGCCCCCTCCCAGCTCACTGGATTTGAAGAAAGAAAATTTCTGGCCAGAGGGGAATTATTCATTTCTCGGCCACCTGTATTACCTCTTTTCCATCTTCAGACTCTACCTGGCTTTCCCATGGTCTTTCTGTCTGGTGTCAACATCTCACGTCATGTTCATGAGATGTTCAACCAGCCTCCTGTCCAGAACACTTGCTTCTTCCTCCAGGCCCCCCCTTTCTTCCCTTCCTTTCCCTTGGCCTGTTAAACTCAGCTCTCATGAGCCTTGCTAGGAAGTGCCCCTTGGGTTCCTCACCTGATATACCCCAAAGTCACCTGGAGGGCTTGCTAAACCCAGACTGGGGACTCGGCCTTCAGGGTTTCCAGCCTGGTGGGTCTGGGGTGAGACCGAACTTCGCATTTCTGAGGATTCCCAGGTCACACTGATGCTGCTGGGAGACCTGAGAACCCCTGCTTTACAGTGAAGACCTTCTGCACCCCAGAAAGGGCTGATACCCCAGATAATCACCCACATTCCATAGCAGGAAGAGAAGAGAAACAAGGAACTTTGAAACCTGCCACAGAATAACCATCAGATGATAATCTTAAATCAGGTGTAATTTCCACGTGAAAAAAAAATTCTAAGAACTATACATTCAAATATAAAAAATTCTAAATACTATACTTTCAAATATAAAATTCTAATTCAAATAAAAAATTCTATATACTATACTTTTCAAATATAAAAATTCTAAGTACTATACTTTTCAAATATAAAAAACTCTAAGTACTATACTTTCTAACTAAATCACTAACAAATTGATTGGTAAATAGCAGGATTATTAGATTCTCCAAATGTTTAAATTCCAAAACTGTGCTGCTGTTTGCCTAATCTGTTCATTCTATGGACATGTTCTCATGATAACCAATATCTATTTCATTTTAATCATTGACTTGGGGCATTTGTTTGGCAAATAATGGGCTGTTCTTTCTCTGAAAATTCTCTACTTCGTCTGTGAGTTCATATTCTAGAACAATATATACTGAAGCCCTTAAGCATCACAATTTTTGTCATTGAGACATCTATAGCAGAAGTTCCAATCTGTTCAAAGGCAAGGGCCCTTTTAAAATGTCAAAAATCTCTTGGGTCTCAGCCAGATGTGGTGACGCATGCCTGTAATCCCACTACTTGGAGGGCTGAGACAGGAGGTTTGAAGCCAGCCTCAGCAACTTAGTGAGACTCTGTTTCAAAATAAAAAAAATAAAACCGGGCTGGGAGTGGTTCAATCCCCAGTACCAATAAATAAATAAATACAATTAAAAATAAAATATAAAGGGCTAGGGATATAGCTTGGAGGTAGAATATCCCTGAGTTCGGTCCCCAGTACACCACACACACACACACACACACAAATCTCTTGGAACTCATATAGTTGTACCTATAGATTGGTTATTCATTGTCTAATATATATATATATATATATATATAAAACCAAAAGTTATAGTGACCTTCATAAATAAAGCACATGTCTTTATCCTGATAGAAACTACATATATTGAAATTAAATTGCATGTAGGTGCAATTAATCCTCATTGCAGTGACAAAGAATTCTAACAAAGGAGTTGAAGCACCTGGGGTCCAGCCATCAGATCTGAAATTATCCCCCTGGACATTTTACTGAATCCTGAATCTTGCCTCCTCAGAGTGACCACCCACTGTATTCAAATCAGAATCAGAGATTTGCATAGGAGCAAAGATGACCAAGTAACATTTTGGGCCACCTAGTCTCCCAGCATTATCCCTAATATAAGCAAGAGTGACTAATTAAAGCAGGAGCTGCATGTAATAAAAAAAGAACTGATTAAAATAGTGGCCAGCAAACATCTGAAGGTTCCCTGCAAATCACTGAATGATAGGAAAGAGGCATCGGTGACCCCCAAGGCCACAGAGGCAAAGCTGGAATCGCCAATGAGAAGGAAAGACAGAAATCATTTAAAGAAGTGAATTTCCCCTGGCAGTCTTTTTGGAAACAGCATATTGAGCCTGGTTTTATATATATGAGATTTTCATCATCTCTAAGTTATCTTCCCAACAGGAAAACATAATATACTATTTATTAGCATGACTCCATTATATAAGTGGGCTTATTCTGCTATTTCAAAAATAATTGCATGGGAAAATGTGTCCTCTGTGTTCTCTGGCTATAATATTTGCCCTCTTATCTCAGTCTTCTGAATTTGAGCTACAATATTGGGGGCATGGTAGAATGAGGAGATAAAAAAAAGTATGATTTGTTAGCATTTAGCATTATACGAATGATGTAATTAGGAGGTACTAGGAGGCAGTGGTATTCTTCAGAACTTGATGCACACAAACTTTCTTACCCAATTTACTGATAAAAGTGGTTAAGTGTCCTTTTAATCTAGAACCAAATCAAATATACCCAACACTGTTGAGTATCACATTCTCACTCATTAAGGAGGAAGAAACTTAGAAAAGATAAATATTGACTGCAGATAATAGATTCATACCAGTTATTTCCTTTTGGCGTTGACAATAATGAGAATGTGCTATGTATTTCAATGGGGGAAAAGACAGTTTCACCAACCCACTCCTTAAAAGTCATCTCCAGTCCCCGTTTTGCATGGAGCATCCTTATTCATTCACTTTGCCATGTGCCCCTCCCCCAACCAGGTGATGCCTAAGTGTGACTTCAGCCTCCCTAGTAAAACTCATTCTTGACCTTTAGTGTTGGATACATGCAAGCATATTTAAATGTGTGTGTGTGTGTGTGTGTGTGTGTGTGTGTGTATACATGTGCCTATATGTTGGATTGTGGCAATAGTATTGCCTGAAACTTTTTTGAACGTGAAGCATTTTATGTCTTCCTTGCTGTAGAAAGCTAGAGAACATTTTGCACAGGGTCCTCCTCCCCAGTCCTCTGCCAACGGGCTGCATGTGCAGCTGATCTGTAAATAGTACGCCCCTGGGGAAAGGAGGGCAGGGGAAGATATCATTCCAGGTGTACACACACTATAGAATCACTCAATCTCCATATTTTCAGAAGAGCCACCAGGTAAGCGCTCTTTCAAGTAACTTTACAGAACTGCGTTGGTAAGAAACAATTCAGCATTAGCAAAGTCCCACTTTTGTGTTTCAGATGTGTCTCTCTCTTGCTGGCAATGTTAAACCTTCACCAGAGAAAAGAGATGCAGACTTAGCACCAGCAACAACAATCATTCCCCAATTCCTACCTGACATGGACTAGCCAATACAAGAAAGAAAGCACATCACCCCAAATTCACTTATACAGGCCCCTGAATTTGTGCTGAAAAAACTGAGTCTAAAACATAATTAATTGAAGTTGACTGAAGCAAACACATTTTCTAAAGCCACAGAACAATTTTAGAAGGGTAGGTTATGCTGCTGTCCAAAATTCAGATGGTGCTGCCTACGGGTATCATATGCTGTTTCTTCTATAGCCTGACTCACAAGGAGGGCCTTTCAGAGTCCCAAGACAATTAAACCAAATTTAAACTTGGTCAAAACCATGGGATTGTGGTAACATCTTGGGATTTCATCTTACAAGACTCTCTGGTGGAACTTGCAAGTTATCAATTAAAGGAACAATTTCTTAAAGTGATCCCCTTTAAATAATCATGAAGTCTTTAAAAAATAACAGTAATAGCTGTAGAGAACTCAGTTCAATGTATATACCAAAACATAATATAAGCCAAGTGTGATGGCACACACCTGTAATCCCACTACTTGGGAGGCCAAGACAGAAGGATTGCAAGGTTCAAGGCCAATCTCAGCAATTTAGTAAGACACTGTTTCAAAATTTAAAAATAAATAAAATAGAACTGGGGAGCTAGCTTAGAGGTAGAATGTCCCTGTGTTCAATCCCCAGTACCAAGAAAACAAAACAAACTATAATCTGTATTTAGATTATTGTTATTATTTTAACAATAAGATTGCAAAGCAGGTGAACTATGATTATGACTCAGATTTTACAGAGAAGGAATTGAGTTTTACAGATGTTTGAGATTTTCCAAAATCACAGCACAGATAAATGAGAGATAGAAGTTTCAAAATACTGCAAAACCAATTTTTGTATTTTACCTCCTAAATCATGCTAAAGTATTCCTAACTGCATTATGTAAATATAAATTGTGGTGTTGCAAGCAAAACATCATTTCGTCTTGCTCAGTTCTTCGTCATCTCTATTTCTCTTGTCCACGAAGGGCTGAGACTACGAACTTTATGGGCTTTAGGGTCAAAATCTCCCTACCAGTTGCTAGCCTAGAACCACAGGGCGGTAACTTAAACCTTTAACATCAGTTTCTTCTTGTATAAACAGTTGAAGCCATGTCGAATTTGAATAATTTTTATAAGGATGAAAATGAAATAATGCAAAAAAAGGCATATGGTATTTACGAACTCTGGAGGTACTAAAAATATTTTTTGCCAATTTATAAGGGAAGTTCCTTAAAAGCTGGGGTGGAATTTATCTGGCTCCTATCATAGCTGAAAGAATGATATTTATGTAGAACGTTCAGAATCAACGTTCGCTTGATGGCTGGTTATTTTACACTGTAGATTGTCACTAAGCAAATGATGAGATTTTGGACTTAGTTTCTTACTATGTAATTTAAGAATGGCAGAAAAAGCAAGCCCAGTTTTAAACTGTTATGCAATTATGACATTTATGACCACTGTATAGCCCCTATAATGATATTTTGTGAGTTACAGTACAAACTATGAAAGTTTAAATTGCCGCATAAATAAATCCTTCGATAGCATGCAGCACCTAACGGGCTCTCCGTTATAATAAGGTTTCTCTTATAAGCCAAGGAAATCATTCTAATCAGAATCATTTCAGATGCTGTGGGTAGGGTGTTAGGGGACTTTCTTTTCACAAACAGAAATGTCCAGTTATATGATGAAAGATAGACAACACTCTCCAGGTAACAGGGGTGGCCCTGCTCCGAGGTTAAGGATTCTGCAGTCTTTACAGCTGAGCAACTGCAGGGGGAGCCAGCTTCGAAGCCAGAGCTGTTTTCTAGCCTTTGATTGATGTGGTACCAAGCAGCCTGGCCTATCCACACAGGAAGAACGACTGCCATTTTGTCCCTGACACTGCCCCGCTTGTCATCCCAAGAGGGCTGCCATACTAATTTCTCTACGAATTGACCATCTTCACCCATGGCTCTACCTGGAGCTAGTGTGTGTGTGTGTGTGTGTGTGTGTGTGTGTGTGTGTGTGTGTGTGTGTGTATGCATGCTCGTGTGTGCAGACAGCTACAAACAAGGCGTATTCTTGAAGAAATAGCCAGGGTAGCCTCCTACTATCCCGCTGTGCATTGTGACAGAGTCAGTTTCTTCAATGACAAAAAAGGGCCCGGCACCTCCTCATTCATCACTGAAGAGGGAATCGACAGGCCAAGAGATGAGGGAAGGAGGAGAAGAAGAATGACCACCTCTCCTCCTCCATTCTTGAAAGGATCTGTCTTCGGGAGGGATTCTACCTCTCAGGGATGTTGTGAAGAATAGCTAATTTGGGGAAGCACTGGGAAAAATACAAAGTGGAGCAGAAGTGACATTAAATGCACAGTGGACCAGATTTCCAGGGACTCTAGGAGCACAAAACAAACCTTGGGGAGTGACTCACGCATCCCAGAGCAGGGAATGCCTGTGAAGTATATTCCTCAGGTACCAGTTAGGTAAATACACCTTCTGCATCTCTGGAGGAGGGAATCCTCCATGCTTGGGTGAGAAGACCTCTGTTCCTGGATTCTAATCTTCTCACCCCTGGGCACCAGTGGGAAGGTGGGTGGAGGTTTCCTGGATCTTCAGGCCCCTGGGATCCATTTTTCAGTGTAGCCCTGTCTTCCTCTGTTTGTACATAAGAACAAACATAGCTGGGCATGGTGGCGCACGCCTGTAATCCCAGTACTTGGGAGGCTGAGACAGGAGGATCGCAGGTTTGAGGACAGCCTCAGGAAGTAGTGAGACTCTCATCAACCTAGAGAGACCCTGTTTCAAAGTAAAAATAAAATAGGGCTGGGGGTGTAGCTTGGAGGTAGAATGCCCCTGGCTCAATCTCCAGTACCACAAAAGAACAACAAAAAAATGACCAAACATGCCCTGATTCCCATTAACCCTCCTGACCATCGTATCCCTGGGAGTTGACCTCAGAGGGAGGGTTTGTTAAAATGGTGGTAGACTCCTTTAAAGATGCCCATGATTTCTTCTAATTCATGGGTTTCTAAAAAGGAAGTGAGATTTCTCTAGTACGGTTTTCTTTTCTCATTCTCTTTGGCTTAGTGTTGTTTTGAAAATGAGCTGTTTAAACTGTGATCTATGGCACACTTCTGCAATTCCAGTACTTGGAAAGGCTGAGACAGGAGGATTACGGGTTTAAGGCCAGCTTCATCAACTTAGCAAAACCTTCAGCAACCTAGTGAGACCCTGTTTCCAAATAAAAAGTAAAAATAGGGCTGAGGGTGTAGCTCAGAGGTAGAATGCCCCTGGGTTCAATCCCCAGTACCGCGCGCACGCACACACACACACACACACACACACACACACACTGTGATCTACAAGGACTACTATTTTAATAATTGTTCCTAAAGACCTGTTTGGAAGACATCCTTAAGCACCCCAAAAAACAGATAGCAACTACTCCTTCTGGCTTTGGGAATGAAGGTATATTCTTTAGGAACACACCATCTTCCCTACCAAGGTTCTGTGAGTTACTTATTAACTCAGTGCATATTTATAACATGTGTATTATATGCCAACCTTTATGCAAAAAAGGAACATATTTGGGTCCTTTCCTCGACTATCTGTCTGGGAGTCACTAACTATGTTAGGTGTATCGGAAAAGAGTAGGTTTTAATTGTAGCGTTTGGCAAGGCGCAGATGGGAAATTCATTCCAGTCACAGGGAGTAGTCTACTGCAAGAAGATGGCCATGCCAGCAAGAGAATTAGAAAATAGTTGGCTTAAAATCAGTGGCAGAGTTGACCTTGGACTTTGTGCAATGATCGAATGCTAATGCCCACCTGGTACCTGCCTGGTGCATGACAACCTTCTCTACTTGGTCATTAATGCCTGGGCTCAGGCAACTATTAGCATGTATAATAATCTATAGGGAGCTCCTTCTGAAGTTCAGAACCATATTCTGTGCATCGGGGGAAATTAGGGACTAAATTAGGAGTCCCAAGGAGAATGGAAAGTGGTGAATTACCTTACCGGTATTAGCAGACAGTGTATGGCCGATGGAAACCTGTCTGATTTTACAGCTGAGTACTGCAGGCGCCTCACACCCAGAGCTTATTTCCTCCAGTAAATTGTCTCTAGCATCAACCCTCTGTGACTTGAACGAGAACCTGCTACTGCTGCTAACGTTAGCGCATTATTGCTGCTGTTATTGTTATTATCATCACTGCTACCAGCTAATCTGTTCTGAGAGCCACATGCTGAGTGCTTCGTATTTTTCATCCCGTGCCGTCTTCACAAATACCTGTGGAAGAGGTACCATTAGTATCTCTGTTTTATGGAGCAGGGGCCTGAGTCTCAGAGAATCATGAATGTGCCCAAAGATAGAGACCCGTTCTGTGGCAGTGCAAAACAGGATGAATTCGTCAGGGTGGAAACAGAGGTGGACTCATTCAGATCGGGACATCTATTGCTTGTAGCTGTGCCCGATTTCCCACTTGAATCTTAATCTGTATCATACATTGGGTGTTTACGATAATATTGGATCATAGACATAAAGGACAGCAGGCTGCTGGTTGTTGGAATATTTTTTTTTTTTTGCCAGTTACAGTAAGTGTTGCTATGAGTTAGCAACTGATCTGAGGTCAGTGCCTAACAGGAAGCTTTGCAAATCCCAGCTCCTCTCTGCAGACCTACATCTCCCATGACTCCTGGGCTATGATAGCTTTACCACATTTGGCTGCCCACCCAGGGACCTGACTTTGTCATATAGTTATTAGGGATCTTTTACAAGTGGAAATAACTTTTGTTTTTTTTTTTAGTTTATATTCTTAAAAATTATTTTTCACAAAGGCTCCTAAAGTATCCTTAAGAAGCTGCTTGCATATTTTTCTTAAATGTTTTTAATTTGAAGAGTAGAAATAACTTTTGATTATTTTAGTTTATGTTTTCAAAAATTATTCTCCCAAAGGTTCCTAGACAAAGTATACTTAAGAAGCTATTTGCATATTTTTTCTTAATTTTTATTTATTTATTTTGTGTGTGTGTGTGTGTGTGTGTGTGTGTGTGTGTGTATGTGTGTGTGTGTGTGTGTGTGTGTGTATTACTAGGGATTGAACCCAGAGCATTCTACCTTTAAGCTACACCCCCAGCCTTATTTTAGTTTTTTACTTTGAAACAGGGTCTCACTAGATTGATGAGAGGCTCACTTCTTGCTGAAGCTGTCCTCGAACCTGTGATCCTTATGTCTCAGCCTCCCCAGTACTGAGATTACAAGCTTTTACCACCATGTCCAGCTTATGGTCGTAAATGTGTACTAAAGTATTAATTAAAGTCTTCTTGGGAGTATGCCCTTTCCAGACCCATATTATCCAATACCTTCTCTATCAACTGCCTTCTGACCAGAATCAGTATATCCAGAGCATGTATTATATAGATGCATGCATTATATAGATGATTATATGAGAGGTAGTAGTGGTAATAACAATCGTGATGAGGACAATAGCAATATTAACAGCCATTAAGAGTTACTGCGTACTTATAGGTCAGAGCGCTAAGCACTTTATATGTTTGCTCACTTCATCTTCACAATAACCCTATGAATTTGGACCTATTATCATCCTCATTTTGCAGATCAGCAAACTGAAGCATATAAGTAAGTCCCTGGTAATAGAATGGTGAGATTATTCATGGCCTTTGATCAGTGTTTCCAAGCACCCGAGACCCTGAGGCCCTATATCAAGCAAGTCGGAGTTGGCAGAGGATGACCTGTTGGAATTTCATATTTGGGCTGCACTGTTCTCAACTTATCAATTGGAATTTCTTTTTTTTTTTTTTTGTGGTACCATGGATTGAACTCAGGGGCATTCTACCTCCACGCTACACCTCCGGCCCTATTTTTTATACTTTATTTTGAAACCGGGTCTCACAAAGTTGCGGAGGGCCTCACTAAGAAGAGAGAGAGAGACAGACAGGGAGAGAGAGAGAGAGAGAGAGAGAGAGAGAGAGAGAAACAGGGAGAGAAAGAGAGAGAGAGCTGAGGCTGGCCGTGAACCTGGATCCTCCGGTCTCCGCCTCCCAAAGTACTGGGATTACAAGCGTGCGCCACCACGCCCAGCTGGAATTTCTTTTAAGTTATTTCATTAGTATCATACCAATGACTCGGGAGTTATATTTGCAACTGAGTAGTAAAAGGAGGTAATGTATGTGCAACACATAGGCCGTGGGTCTCTCATACACCTGATAGGCTCTGCCCTTAAGTGGCCCTGCACACTCTACTGCACTCAGTACAACAGGGGCACAAAGCAGCTCAAGGGACTACTGGGAGGAACCACGTTCTGATGTCTGCTCCCTATCATGGACTTCCCTTATTCCTACCTGGATGCCTCGGGCTGGGGGTAACCTGGGACACCCTTTTTGTTTCCATCTGCAGTCTTTGGTTCTGTCTCTTGGCCAGATAGAGCTCTTCTTACAGCCAGCTCCTGGGTGGTCCTATGCTGGTTTCTCATTGAGTGGACCTATTCTTGAAGAAGGACTGGAGTAGGTACTCCAGAGCCTTCTGGTCTACCCTGTGTTCCCTCTCTCTGCCTAAGGCAACTTCTTCATCTCACATGGGATTTGCAGTCAGGAACATACATCAAAAGCTTGCATTTCAAGTTTTCTTGAAAAATCTTATGCTGTTTTGAATATTTTCAATATTGTATGATCTTTAGGGATAAAATTTTATTTTAAAACACATATTACCTATCTCTTGGAACTGAGTGTAAACCATCATCATGACCCCAAGAAATTGATCTCATCCACCATTTGTTTCTGGATGGGCACCTGGTCTACCACGGACTTGAGCACGACTGGGTGATGGGAAATTACTTTAAACATGATAAAAATCACAGTCATCGAAACAGCTGCCTTATTTTTGCTACATACACATATCCAAAAGTTAAACTGATAAGAAAAACACCCTGAGGGCTTTGCTTGAAAGGCTGTATTTTCACTGCATTTCTGCCACTTGCAAGATTTTAATGAAAGCTTGCCACTCTTCAAAAGAAAGGCACCATCAGCTTAGTGTATAATTATTTTATGCTCTTTGCTTACATAATCATAACTCCTTGAGCCTGTGGTCAGTAGTTCTCGTGAACTTTCATGAGTCTAGTAGCTCCTGGGCAGAAGGCTCATTTCACCTCTAACATAACACACTGCTGTGGAGAGAACTGAGTCCTTATGCCACTCCGTTCTCTAAGAAGTCTATTGGCACCCAAGATGGAAAATGAAATAAAGAAGAGCTAAGTCCTATGGGCTTCCGTAAACTATGGTCTCTTTCCCCGTCTCCTTTCCTGCTGTTTAGTCGTTCTTGTTCTCTTCCCTCACCAACATTAGCATGTACGGTCTATTTCAAGAGCTGACAGGACTTCCCAGTGGGGCCTCTGGACAATTGTGTTCCATGGACTGGAGCACGCTGCTTGTCGGAGCTGACCCTCTCCCTCTTCCTGTTCTGAGCAGCTGCCTCCTCCCCTCAGCCCTGGCCACAGGTGAGACTAGGGGTCACCAGATGCCATCATTAGCCCCCTTCTGAGCCACTGCACAGAGCAGAGGGCTTGTCCTGAGGGGACACCTGTACTGCAGACACCGATCCTGATGAAAAAATACCCATGCTTCTAGGAGGCTCCGCACAGCACCCGGCAGAGGATTTGCTTGTAAACATTTGTAACACCTCTAGCCTGGTGACAGATTTTTACTCTCCTACCTACTGACATTATTATTAGTACTAAATTATCAAATCATTTACAGACAAATAATACAGGAAGGCAAGTCCTATAAGGAATTCTCCTTATATGTTATCCATTTTGTCCCCAAACAAGATAAATTTGTTGTTTTTCTTTGTCCCAAGAAAATAAGATATAAGAAAAATAGTCACCGCATCCGCTTGGGTATCCTTTTTTTCTTATCTAAGAATATCATTGTCATGAAGTACCGCCTCAAACTATGTTACTGTTATTTTCAAATATGAATTCTTAGATGACAGAAATCCTAAAAATATGTACCACTCGACAGTCCACACACTCCAGTCATCTGGCCTTCCTTGCGCCTGGCAGCTTCACTGGCACGAATTTAGCATCCTTCAGTATTGCTATGATCAATCTAAAAAGATTTCAGGGAAGACACCGCTGAATATATAAACAGAACACAGAGCGATAGGCAGAAAAAACAAAACTTGTATATGATACCACAAACTTTGGGTGACTGCAGAAAATATTAAGTAAGGTAGTGGGTTAGAGTAAGCCGCATAACTTTATTGGAAGATTGTTCATTCTCGTGCAGTGAGGCTCTGGGACACGGACTTTAAATGCTGCAGAGTTTGCGCTAATCCAATCTCTCTGGACATCTCCAATAACCAACTCTGAAGTTAATTATGGCCAATGCCAAACATCTTAAATATGCTTTACACGAGATGATTTCATCTTCTCGGCTGACCTTTAAAACTTGGGATGGCAGGCACCACATTATATCCTTCCTTTCTATTCCCTCTAGAATCATGGAACAGGCAGATTCTTAAGTAGAGCTGGAGGATAAGTTCACAAATCTGGGTGTGAAGGGAGGGATTCCAGGGCCTTTCCCCATAGTTATATTTATAATAACTTATCCCATAGTATATTTGTGTTTAAGCATATATCTTACTCTATCATTATAACTGATCCCGTAGTATATTTGTATTACATCTATAATAACTTATTCCATAGTTGTGTTATATACACATATTATATCTTACCCTATAGTTATAACTGATCCCATAGTATATTTATGTTACATGCATATATTAGAACCTACCCCATGTATACAACCTACCTCATAGAATATCTATATTATGAACATAGTATAACTTACCCTGTAGTTACACCTGACTTTTGGTCTCAGTCTCCCACTCTGATTGCAGCAGTGGATTCCAGACCAACTCTCTGTCCACTAGAAGCCTCCACACCATTTTGTCTAATACAAATCTGATTATATTGACCCATCTGAACACTCACAGAAGATTTCATGTTTGCATAAAGCCTAGAGTTCACGTTGTGCTGTCAAAATCCTTCCATCACTGGGAGTCCAATGGCCTTTCTATCTCTCTGTTGCTCTTTCTCTACTCTGAGCCCCTCACTTCTTCCTACAGTAGATTAGTTGTGGACAGGCCATTCTTGAGTGTGCTTCTTGAATGCAGAGTCTTCATCTACTCATTTTCTGAAGGCCAGCTCACAGATTATCCATGCAGAGAAACTTCCCTTCCATTACACAAATACCATTACCCAAGACTCAGTTCCTTGGCAATACTCAGGACACATCCCAGACCCCACAACACCTTGTGTTGTCATCCTCTGTGTGTCCATGGGTGTTCACCACAACTACAAGCCCCTGAGGAAGGACCATTTCTTGTCCATCTTCAGATTCTGCACGTAACCCTGATTTCTAGTTGACATTGAACACAAACACGAGAGCTCAATGAACGCACGTTGGGAGGATGGAAGCATGAACGAGTGGACTAGCCTTGTCATAGGCACACCACTCATGTTCAGGTCTTGGTTTAGGAAGGGATCCTTCATTTTGAAATTCTGTGAGTCTCCCCTGATAGGGTTTTCAATATCTAGGCTCCTGCAACTGGCTGCAGAATGGCCAAAGCTCTTTAAACATTGCTAACACTTTTGCTTTATCTTGCTCCAGTGCCTTAAGCTGCTTTAAATGTTAATTTTGCAAAGAAGTCTTCTGGCCGGCCAAAAAAAAAAATGATGAACAAATGTTTCCAGGAGCATTAAAGCCATTATGAAGTATTTGTCAGAGTCTCTGAGCTGGCACGATGGGGTGTTGACAAACACTCAGATCTCAAGCTATGTAGTATTCAACCTACTCTGAGGGTCTGGGCCAATTTACAACTAATTAGCAACATCAGCTCATAGCAAGCGTCCATGCCAAAATCCATGCCCAGACCCTTTCCAACAAAACTTGGTAGAAAGCTTCCACTCTTGGAGGCTGAGATCAGTAAATGGCCCCATCACAGTGGGCTGTAGCAGAAAAGTAGAATAAAATGATGGATGCATAGAAAGTCTGATGCCTCAGGCCTGGTATGACGAAATGCAAATGTGTGATGCAAATGTGCAGTGCAGAACTCAATAGGTAAATAATACTAATGGTGCAGTTAAATGGCCAGCATTCAGGCCTGAGACCTGCTGCACATATCCTTAACCCTAACCTTTTGAGTCCTACAACTGTCTGAGTCCCAGTGAGCTGGTTCCTATTTAAAGTGTGCATGTGGAGGGAAACACTCTATAGCACATGATGTACATACACAAACCTGTAAGACTCAATCACTATCCGGAGCGTGAAAGGGAGGGAAGGTGGAGGGAATAGGGTGGGATTGAAGGGAGAGCTAAATGTGCAATGTGTGCATGTATGATGTTCATACCCTGACATTTATCAAAATGTATAATTACAATGCACCAATAAATGAACATAAAAAGTTAAAAAAAATAAAACGTGCATGTGGAGAACTTTGCATATTGTCAAATGCTATTCTCAGGAAAAGGATTATTTTTCTAAGATTCCCCCAAACTGTTCTACTAAGCACTATGTTAATAAATAAGAGCGAGAAGAACAGAGGTCAAATGAATTTGGAAGTCGGGCATAGTGGCACACATCTGTACTCCTGTTACTTGGGAGTCCGAGACAGGAGGATCACAAATTCAAGGCCAGTCTCAGCAATATAGCAAGACCCTGTTTAAAAATAAGAAATAAGAGCTGGGTGTGGTGGTGCATGCTTATAATCCCAGTATTTGGGAGGCTGAGACAGGAGGATCCGGGTTCACAGCCAGCCTCAGCTACTTAGTGAGGCCCTCCGCAACTTAGTGAGACCCTGCTTCAAAATAAAGAATTAAAAATAAAGCTGGGGGTGTAGCTCGGAGGTAGAATGTCCCTGGGTTCAATCCCCAGTACCACAAAAAAGGGGGTTTGAGGGTCTAGCTTATAGGTAGAAAAATATTTGGAAAAAGTTGCAAATAACAAATATGTATATTCATCTACATTTGCATATTAATATTTTTGAGGAGTCTCACAGTAATAAGCAAGTCAATAAACTACTTAGTTAATTAAAGAAGCCTTTTTCAAACATTTTTCTTTCTTTTATTTTCCAGAAATTTCTCCTTTTTAAAGTTCTTACTTATTTCACAGAAATGGTGTACAATAGAACATGTTTTATTGCCACTTTTATATCTAATTGCAAATTACCTAAAGGATGTTTAATATGAGTTAAATAAATCCAAGACTCTGGAGCACTCATGGTGGGCCTGACACTGTGTAGACACTAGGAAAGGAAATTTAAAAAGCAAAAATTGGAAAAGGGGAGCTATCTAAGGAGATAGGACCCTTGGGTGGTCTAGGCTGGGCTGGGAGTTACACAGGACAATATGGAGGCCGGATGCTGAGGGAGAGTGACTTCACTGTACTTGAACTGAAGGGACTCTGAACATGATTACTGTCATGAAGGATTGTAGTCCCCTCGTCAGGTCTCTGAGGTTCTCAGCAACTTTTTCCAAACCCTCTTAAGCAGGATCCCAGATTCACTGTAAGTTGATCCCACCATGACAAGAAATTCTAAGGAAGACAGGAGTGTGTAAAATCCTTCATATCCAGGGTCAGATGTGCAATGGAATATCCCTTCCCAGGAAAGCCCAGGCAGCTCCTATGGTCTGGGCCTTTAAAGAAGGTGAATAATGCTGGCTGGGAGAATTTGATCTTGCATTTTCCAAGACTAACTGGTGAGCACATTTCCTTTCATTATAATAATTTATCACTTACAAGATACCAGAGCTACACAGAGATTGCTGAATAATAGATGAAATTGTGCTGAACCAAATTTCTGCCCTAAGGAGTTTTCCATGTAGAGGCATAAGTGGAATCGTGTTGGACACACATAACACAATTGAGCTGCCTTGTCAAACAAGATGGGGTGAGACTCCTGGTGAGCATGTGGATGTATGTGAAAGAGAGGCAGAGTGAGAGAGAAAGGCAGAAAGAGAGATACAGGAAGAGAGAGAAAATTAGAAGATAAAATGGCAAACAGTGTGTTCTATCAATTACACAGACACTGAGAAGAGGAAAGAAGCAACATCACCCTGCACGGGCTTGGAATGAATTTGGAAGGCTTCAGGAAGATCCCTTCTCCAAAATACAACCCCACTGTCTGGAGGTCCTGAATACCATTGAGTCCGGACATGTGCCACTAAATGCAAATGGTGGACTCTTAGTGCTAATTCTTTAGTGGTGGTTAATAGGGATAGAACATCCATTGGGAGTGAAGGAACACTTTGAGGAGGAAAGAGAGAAGACAAGGAGATATCAATGACTGGTTCTTTAAGCATAGCACTGGATGCAGAATGAGAGTGGTGACAGTTTGCGATCATCTCTCATCCATCCATTGTCTCTGGAATTTGGGGGCGGAGTCTTTCTAAATTCATGTCTCACCCCTACTTGGCCTCCTCCACCCATCAACAACTCAATTGGAGATCAGACTCCTCTCCCAGACTCCCTAACCCAGATGGGAGATTGAGAAGTCTTCTTTTGAAGAGCCAAAAGAAGATAAGTTAAAAAAAAAACACCTCTAGAAACAGATTTTTATAACAACTTTATTGAGATAGAATTGATACATAAAATTTGTATAGATTTAAGGTGTACAGCATGATGTTTTGATATGCATATAATTTGCAAAATGATTATTTTGCAATCACTCTGATTAACATATTCACCCAGTTACCATTATTTTGTGTACTAAGAAGACGTAAGTGATACTCTCTTAGCAAATTTTAAGTACACATGATACAGTATTATCACTGTAGCCACCAGGATCTACATTAGATCTCTGGAATTTGTTAACCTCATAACTAAAAGTTTGTATCCTTTAACTAAAACAGTTCCTTTCCTACACCCTCTAGCCCCTAGTAACCACCATTCTACTCTGTTTTTATGAGTTTGACTATTTTACCAATTTTATGATATCTCTAAATAAGAAGACATACAAGTTTATAAGCCTCACCAAAGCACATAGATTTTCCACTAAATATTTTACTGCCACTATTAATGACCATTGGAGAACCAAGAATCACCAGGCGCATGTGCATGCCTCCAACGTGTAAGAGTTCAGCAAAACAAAATGTCTCTGGGATGTGGATTTGGAGACCTCTTTCTTATTTGTATGTGTTGGCCTTTGGTTTATTTGACTGTGAAGATGTATTATTTATAAAAATAAAATTTAGTTTAAAAATCACCAAGAACTCATTAAATAAGAAGCAACATTATTAAATGAGCTTAAAAATATAGAACAATTATCACAATCCTATTTCTCCCGTACTTAAGTGTCAATTCCTGAAATTAATTGTTAGAGATATTGAAGATAAGATGAAGCTACTTATTTAAATCATGCCTGAAATGGGTATCAGAGGCAAGATTCACACAGATTGTCTATAAAATACTAAAGCCCATGCTTTGGCCTCTCTTCTCTCAGTCTGAGTCCTCTCTGAGGTCCATTTTCTGAATCCTGAGCTGAGGGAGGAGCTAGAGCTGGTGAGGTCAGACCTCAGCTCACTGGCTGATGAGAACATCATCTTCTGAGCCTGATTCCCAGACAGTGCACCCGAGGAAGCTAAACAATAATAGAAACAACCTAAAACAAGGCATGGGGGCAAGCAGTTGAGAACAGAAATTGGGAAGCTTCTCTTTTGGGGAAGAGGAGGTAGCCAATCAATAAGTGTAGACAGAAAAGCTGAAGGCTGCAACAGAGCCAGCCAAGGCAGAGACAGCCCCAAGCATGGTACGGCTTAAACCTTTTAATGTCTTGTTCTCTCACACAATTCTGGCAGTTGAACTGACAGTGAGTAGGTTCTGGTATTGAGATGTCTGTCATTAAAAATGTCCAGCATCCCTGCTCCAAAAGTGTTTCAGAATTCAGGAGGTGTGTTAGTCAGCTTTTCATTGCTGTGACCAAAATACCTGACACAAGCAACTGGGTTTATTTTGGCTCATGGTTTCAGATGTCTCAGTCCATGGTTGGCTCCATTGTTTTGGGCCTGAAGTTAGTCAGAACATCATGGCGGAAGTGCATGGAAGAGGAAAGCTGCTCAGCTCATGGCGGCAAGGAAGCAGAAAGAGGAATGAGCCAGGGACAAGATATAATCCCCAAAGGCATACCCCCAGTGACCTGCTTTTTCTAAGCATGCTCTACCTGCCTATAGCTTCCACCACCTCCAAGTAGAAGATTCAGCTATCAGTGGATTAATCCACTAATGAGGTCAGAATCCTCATGATTCAATCACTTCCCAAAAGCCCACCTGTGAACATTGCTGCATTGGGGACCAAGCCTTTGGAGAACACATGAGCCTTTGGGGGACATTCCAGATCTAAGCCATAATAGGAGGTCTTCATATTTGAAAGAAAAAATACAGTGTAGATCAAATAATACCCCAGTGGAGTACCTGGAATCATATAAATAATTTGTGCTTTAGAATATATGAATGCTCAGACTAAGTGTGATAACTAATAAAGATAAAAAACTTACCTCATTTCAGGTCAAGTGTCGTGGCCAGGAGAGTTTTGTAGAACACACTGGGTTTGGGGAGGTTTTTTTTTCTATCTTCTCTACTTCAGGTGTGGTCTAGTGAACCACAGCATCAGTGTAACCTACCTGCTTGTTCAAGATGCAGATTCTTAAACAGATCAAATAATGTTATGTGCATATACAAATGTATCACTAAAAATTTCACTATCATATACAATTATAATGCACCAATAACAATTTAAAAAAATACAGATTCTTGGGTCCTACCCAGGACCTACTGAATCAGAAATTGGAGGTATGGGAGAGGCAGGAAGCTATGTATATGCTTGTCAGCTCTTTGAGATTCTTGAGGCTCTCAGTTTGGGATGCACCAGTCCAATCAAGACAGAGCAAAGTAGACCTGCAAATGACTCCAAAATGGGTTCCCTGTTTCCACAAATGAATCCTGAATTCACATTGCTTTTGTTTTTTGTTGTTTGTTTGTTTGTTTTTACAAACCTCTGGTTTGTTGGCCAATATTGATCTTGTCATCTGCTAACACACCATGTCTTTTTCTCATGAGCTTTTGTCAAACCAGATTAGCTACATCTATTATCTCTAGAACTGAATTTGAACCCAATACAGGAATTATGTTTATCCAGTTGAATTTTACCTTTTTGTTTTTTTTCCTTGATCCCTGATTATGGAACTCACTTTCTCCTTGTTATGTCAAGAATTCTTTGCATCATTTTCCTTTTCTAACATGGTCTCATGTGTAGACTGGTTTCTCTACTTCTACCCAGGTGATATTCATACTGCAGGAGGGTGGATCTTGACAATTTCAACACTTAGCCTTCATTTCTGTGTTTGACTGTTCATAAGTATTCAGCCAACCCATCTCTGTCTTACCAAGCAGAAATTTTTCGAAGATAATCTACACATGGAATTCTCAGCATTTGACCACTCAAATTTCTTGTATTAATTGATGCCTCCCATCCAAAAAAGAAAAAGAAAAAGAAAACCAGAAAGAATTTTGGTGATAAAACAAATTTTATTCATCAAGCAAAACTAAAGGACAGAAGAACATTGCCTTGACATAGTATTGGTAGTATCCTCAAATGGGAAATTAGAGGAAAATAATCATAAGTTTTTAGAGCCTGAGATGGGTGATGTTTTTTAAGATTTTTAGAGGCAGTCAGCTGGTGGACATCAGGTATAAGAGTTCATGACCTCCAAGCATAAAACTGATAGGCATGCAAGGTGAGGGTCTCTTGAAGAAAGAGGTCTTGGTAATATAGTGGGCTCAGTTTTATAATTTGGAAGCAAAGTTTCCTGGAGTTGTTATTTTTCTTTGCTATGGTATCATTTAGCATAGGAAAAAAATGTGCTTAGTTCCAAATTACTATCTGAGTGTCAAAAAAGATACTGGTAGTCGGGCGTAGTGGCGCGCACTTGTAATCCCAGTACTTGGGAGGCTGAGACAGGAGGATCTGGGTTCGCAGCCAGCCTCAGCTACTTAGTGAGGCCCTCTGAAATTTAGTGAGACCCTGTTTCAAAATAAAGAATAAAAAATAGGGCTGGGAGTGTAGTTCGGAGGTAGAATGTCCCTGGGTTCAATCCCCAGTACTGCAAAAAAAAATTATACTGGTACCATTGTTCATAGGGACCCATGCTAACTCCCATTGTTTACCTATATTGTTTTGTAAGTTTCTCTCTCTCTCTCTCTCTCTCTCTCTCTCTCTCTCTCTCTCTCACACACACACACACACACACATACACTCAAAAGGAACCACCTCCAATCTCCAATCTGAAACCTCACCTATTTAAAGATCATTAGCCCTGTTGAAATAGTGACTTTCAAATATATTTTCTTTATTTTGTCCCCCCAAGAGAAGCAATAAAGTGAAATATTTAAAACAAAACTGAACTCTTCTGTTTTCTAGATGAGAGGTGGAACATCAGAAGTTTCCCCCCTGAAGAGGGGAGGCAGGTATACAAAGGGAAATACACCAAGTGATGTATGCATGTATGCCTGTATCACTTTGAATCTCATTATGATGTATACTTACACTGCTCCAATGAAAGTATATAATAAGAAGTTTCCCCCTTTTCCAAAGGGATGCCTTTGGAGTGCAAGAAACTCAATTAATACTCTAGGGTCTTATACCAGAAATCTGTTGTTGTTGTTGTTGTTGGCTGTTGTTGTTGTTAAGGTCAAAATTATTGTTAAGGGCAAACTAATTTTATGTCCAAATTATGTACAAAGAAGGAAGGAGATGAGATCCTTTGGTAGGAGGAAGGAGTATACAAGTAGTTATAATAATTTTAACCAGAGATGAAAAGAATATATTTTGAGTGCCAGAAGATAGACAATTTGCAATTCCCCAGTGTAATTGAGTATACCCTTATAGACTTCATTTTTGTTTTAGAAATAAATTCTTCCACAATGGAGATACTCTGGTTAATTTAAGTTATAATTAAAAACAACCCTAGCTTATATATTGATTTCATTACATTGTATTTCATTTCTGTTTATTGTTTCACATTTTAATGAGTTAATAAAGGAGCCTTTTTATGTATTGCTTTATAGTACTTACAAACCCAAACTACTTTTTGAATAGAAATCACATTTGTGCAGCACATTTTTTTTCTTCCCACTACATTAATGAAGATGTTGCTCACCTTACATTAAATTATCAAGGAGAAGCCAGGAATTCATTATTTGCTCAGGAGGGATTCAGTTTTCCTGGTTTTTCAGGCAAAACCAATGATGGTTTCACTTGAAAGACACAAATCCTGAGAAAGGTCTAACCATCACCTGATGGAAGTAGGTGAGTGTGAGTCTCCTGGGATCTGAGGTTCCAATAAAGATAGTAGCTTAAGATCTGAAAAAATGACTCTGTGTTGAAATCTCAACCTGTGTGGACCTTCACACACAAAAGTCTTCACTGCTGGCTTCAAGGGAAACCAGACACATCAAATAACATAAGTTGAGCCATCTCTGATTGTCTGGCCAAACGAAGTTCCTTAAGTCCAAGACTCGGTTGTTCTCAAACTAAGCAGACAGAGTAGATTTAGCCAATATCCTTCAGTGTCTCTTAGTTCTTAAAGTTGGTGCAGAAGTTGAAAAGTCATAGCCTCTGGGGATTGAGACACCTGGGCTGTATTTTGTTATTGTTATTAAAACCTATTTTAATAGACTTTAGATGTTTCAAGTTCCCAACAAAATTGAGCTGAAAGTGCAGATTTCCCATGTACCCCCTGCCTCACACATATATAGCTTTCCCCACTATCAACAACTGATGGACCTAGATAGATACATCATTGTCACCCAAAGAACAGAGGGTCCACTCTTGGTGTTGTACATTCTATGGGCTTAGAAAAATATATAAAGGCATGCATCCATCACTGTAGTATTATCCTGAATAGTTACCCTACCCTAAAAGTCCCCTGTGTTCTTTCTATTCATCTCTCCACTCAACCTTTCTCAACCACTGGGTTTTGCATTGTCTCCTTAGTTTTGCCTTTTCCAGAATGCTGTAGAGTTGAAACCATACAGTATACAACCTTTTCAGATTGACTTCTTTCACTTATTAATATGCATTTAGGTTTCCTCCATGTCTTTTTGTGGTTCAAGAGCTCATGGATTGATATCGCTGAATAATATTCCATTGTCTGAATTAAGTACAGTTGATTTATACACCCACCTCCCAAAAGCCACCTTGGTTGCTTCCAAGTCTTAGCAATTATGAATAAGCCTGCTATATATACCTGTGCAAAAGTTTCTGTATGGACATAAGTTTTCAACTCCTTTGGGTAAATACCGAGAAACTTGACTGCTATATCATATGGTAGATGTATGTTTAGATGTATGTTATGGTAGATGGAAGACACTAAGCTGTCTTCCACAGTGGCTGTGCCATTTTGAATTCCCAGCAGTAATGAACGAGAGTTCCCATTGCTCCATATTCTCACCTACATCGGCTGTTGTCCGTGATATGGATTTGGGCCATTCAAATAGATGTGTGATGATATGTTATTGATGTTTAGATTTGCATTTTTCCTGCTGATATCTGGTGCAATTTTTTGTATGTTTATTTGCTATCCATATATATTCTTTGGTAAGGTATCAATTAAGGTCTTTGGCTCATTATTTTAATTGGGTTGTTTGTTTCCCTATTGTTAAATTTGAAGAGTTCTTTCTGTATTTTGGATCATAGCCCTTTGTCTGATGTGTCTTTGCAAATATTTTATCCAATTCTGTGGCATGCTGCCTCATTCTCTTCATATTGTCGCTCTCAGAGCAGACGTTTTCCATTTTAATGAAATCTAGCTTATCAATACTTTCTTTCATTGATTGTACCTTTGGTGGTGTATCAAAAAATCATCACTATACCTGAGGCCATCTAGATTTCCTTCTATGTTATCTTGTAGTTTTTTATTTAGGTCTGTTATTCATTTGAGTTATCCATTATAAGAGTATAAGTTCTGTATCTAGATCCTTTTTTCTTTTTTTCCTTGTGAATATCCAGTTCTTCCGGCACATTTGCTTCTCCATCAAAAATCATTTTACTATGCTTCTGTAAGTGAGCTTACTTATGAACTCTCTGCTGTTCTACTGATCTATTTGTCTATTTTTTCCCTAGTACCACACTGTCTTTATTACTATCGCTTATAGTAAGTCTTGAAGTTGGGCAGTACTGATCCTCCAACTTCATTCTTTTTCAATACCATGTTGGTTATTCTGGGCCTTTTGTCTTTGCATATAAATTTTAAAATCAGTTTGTTTATATACACAAAATAAATTTCTAGTACTTTGATAGAGATTGTGTTGAATCTATAGATCAAATGGGAAAAAAATGACATCTTAACAATCTTGGGTCCTCTTACTGATGGACATGGAATATCTCTCTTTTCATTTACTTCTTCTTTGAGCTTTGAGTTCTTTTTTTAACCAGAGTCTTGTGGCTTTCCTCATATTGACCTTGTACATATTTTGTTAGATTTATAACTAAGTATTTCATTTCTGGGGGTGCCTTTGGTTCTTTTTGACTTAATTTTTCATCATGGTAAGTCATTTATTTTCTTTAGGCTAACATAACCTCATCCTAAAAATGCTATTCTATATACTGCACAGGGCTGTTGCAAAGACCAAATAATAAATCAAATTTGAAAGCCCTTTGTAAAATACAAAGCTCTGTGGATGCCTAGATCATATTTATCTTGAAGGCCCTGTTAGTAGACAGAATTCTATGACTCGTTGTAAGACAGTGACCCCTTGTCACCATTTGTTGTGTAGCATTTTTCATATATCTCCTGGGAGGCAAAATTTGGGGGGCATTTAATATTGAAACATGCCCCCTGTGGAAGCAAGTTCAGTCAAGAGTTGATCTATGGCATGAAGTCACAGTTTGTTATAATTCTGCAGAAGTGTTTATCCTTTTATCAGAATACAACCAAACAATTACTTTGTGATGATAGATGGAATCTCAGAGCTACCAGGAGAAAGCAATATTGATTCTAAGAAATGTGAAGTAGATACTGATGGGAATACAGAGAAGAAAGCAGCTGGGCCCATAAATTTGGGGGGTGGGTGCTTTCAAAGATAGGCCCATGACCAATCCTTCATATAGTTAATGAGCACAATAGAACTGAGAAGGTTCTAATGCTGCTAGATCTGATTAGGGATATCATGATTATGAAACCAGCTATGAAGGAGAGTTATAGGAAGGATAATTAACACGGTCAAATTAAAGCAGATCTTTATGACTCGTATGTTTTCCTGTAAGCTGGGACACATGGGAAGTTTGTTATGAGCATAACACACAGGTAGCCTGAGGATAGTCCCATCTGCATTAAGGTTGGGAGTAGGGCCCTGGAGTCCTTCAGATGTAGCTGAAGTCAGATGACACTGGAAATGACTGGCTGTTTGGCTGAATGTATTGCTGAGCATACCCATTACACTCAACACTTGTGGTATAGTAGGTATAATGGAAATGATAGTAATTTCATAACTATTATGGTCATTAATTACAAATAAAGAATGGAAAATATATCAAGATAAAAGTGCATGGGTTTGTTTGTTTTTAAGCCCCTTTCTGATCTCAAGTGCCTGGATGTGGTTATAACTCTTGATGTTTCCTGGATCCCCTCAAAGAACCAATATATTCAGAGGCATAGGGACAGGTTAGGACCACAAGGGCAACAGGAGGACCAGTTTTGTTTCCTAAAGCATGAAATGTGGAGTCGGGTTTGGGGGAGTCTATTGATTACAGGTCAGTGACATGCAAGCCCCTGGCAGAGGGCTGACGAGTGTGCCCAAGACAGACTCTGATCATGCAAGGTTATGACATCTTCCACTACAGCAGGAGTATCTGGGACAGAGACAAGCTCAGAGATGGTTTCCTCTTGTCCCAAGGTGCTCATCTACCACTTAATCCACTTTCGCACATCATCCATCATGTAAATGAAACATGGAACAGCCCCAAGCTTCTTCAAGAGGCTGTTAGCTCTCGACAGCAAGGATTTCAGAGCTGATTAGATTAAGAAGGTCTGCTCGGACCTCAATTCAAGTGCTGTTGTGCAGCTTGAGTGCCAACTGGGATGCGCGAGGGAGAGGCCTCTGAGGGGCTACAAGCTGTATCCTGCTCCCAGAAGTAAAACAGCTAAGTGGGGCTTGTCATACATGATGCCCTGAACTAAGATTAGACACTCATGAAAGTTCTATTATCTATCTATCTATCTATCTATCTATCTATCTATATCTATCTATCATCTATCTATCATCAATCTATCATCTATGTATATACATCTATCAATCTAACATTATCTACCATCTATATGTCTCTCTATATATGTATATATGACTATACATATTATACATTCAGATTATACATTCAGAACAGTTCTTACTCTCTCTCCTTTTGCATTTATATATCTCTCTATGTAACATCATTACCTATCATCTATATGTCTCTATATATGTATTTGTGATTCTCTCAATGTGGGTGTGTGTACATATATATATATATATATATATATACACACACACACACACACATATATATATATGTACTCTCATATATGTGTGCATATATATATATATCGCAGTCTATTTAGATCTATAAGATAAATGTATGCACACATAAATGTACACGTGTACACACACATTCACTCATTTAATACTTGGAAAAAATAATACCATGTGATAGATATTATTAAATATTTAAAACAACCCCTGAGTGGGGTAGGTACTGTTATTATTCCATTTTACAACTTATTTTGAAGCTAATTAACTGGCCCCAGGTCACAGCTAATGGACAGAGGGACCCAGGGGATGCTCCAGGGTTCCTGCTCTGTGGTCAGGTCCTCCCGCTCTCAGGGGAAGGTGCTGCCTGGCTGGCCATGGCTCCCTACACTCAGGGAAGATGGTTCATGTCCCTGGGTATGTACATGTCAAGGAAGCCTAGAAATTAACTTGGCTGTGCATTCCCTCCCGTTGTTTCATGGGAAAGATCCAACTAACTTGGCTGTGTATCCCCTCTCTATGTTTCATGGGAAAGCTCACAGACAAGAACTTCTGACAGATTTGACTTGACCTCATACAATTCTAGGCTTCTTCTTTACTCCTTGGACATAATTTCAGGACTGTTTGTTCTGTAACAGGGTTCTCCTAGCCCAGGATTCTTTTTCTGTTTCCAATCAGTGAATCAACGAGGACATCAATAGCTTTAAACATATTCTCACCAAACAATCCACAACTGTGTTCTTTGGTATTTATCCAAAACTTTTATATCCACACAAAACTTCACACGCATGTTTACAGTAACACTATTCCTAACAACCAAAATGTGCGAGTACCATACACTCTTCAATAGGTAAGTGGGTAAATGAACTGCAGTACATCCAGACAATGAAATATTACTCAGTGTGAAAAAGAAATTTGCTATCAAGCCATAAAAACACATGGAGAAATTAAATTCACATTACTAAGTAAAGAAGACAATTTGAAAAAAAGCTATATATTTTATAATTCCGACTACCTAACAATCTGGAGAAGACAGAGCCATATACACAGTAAAAAGATCACTGGATTCCAGGGGTTAGGGAGAAGGAGGGATAAATACAAGGATAATAAAGGATTTTTAGAACAGTGAAACTATTCCGTATGATACTGTAATAGTGGATAGTTGTCAATAAAAATTTGTCCAAACTCATAAATATTCAATACCAAGAGTGAACCCTAACATAGACTAGGATAATGAGGTGTTGATGTAGGTTCATTAATTATAACAAATGCTCGACTCTCCTGAGGACAAGGAGTGGGATATTGATAATACAGAGAGTGATGCATGTTGGGGGCAGGGTCATATGGGAACTTGTCTCAGTCAATATTTTCACTGATATAATCCAAAGCAACTGACCACACAACTTAGAGGAAGGAAGATTTATTTACTCACAGTTTTTGGAGATTTGGGGATTCAATCCATGTGAGGCCAAAGTCTGAAGAGATAAGGATATGGGCAAGAAGCAGAGAGAGACAGAGAGAGAGAGAGAGAGAGAGAAGAGAGTGCTCTCTGCTCTCACATCATGGAGGCTGGAAACAGAGAAAGCAAGTAAGCAAGGGGAAAATTCACCAACTGCTGTGTGCATGAACATCACTATCAGTATTTACTACATTATGATGTGAAACTATAAGACTATAATGCACCAATAAATGTACAAAAAAAAGACAAAAGCACAGTCCCTAAGGCCACATCCCTAGGAGCCTACCTTCTCCAGCCACACCACACCAGCCTCGGTTACCACCCAAGCCATGGTAAATCTATCACAATGGATTTATCTATTGATGAGATTACAACCCTCCTGACTTAATTACATCGACTCTGAACATTAATACATGAGCTCTTCAAGGGACATTCTGTATCTAACCATGACAAAACTCTCTGTACCTTCCTATCAATTTCGCTTCTATCCTAAAACTGTCCTTAAGAAATAGTTTTTTTTCTTTTTCAAAAAGAAAAGAAAAAAAGGCTTAAGAAGTTTCCTCACTTCCCCTGAAGAGATAACTACCAATAGTAGCCAAGATATATATATATATATATATATATATATATATATATATATATATGCTATTTCAGAAATATGGCACGCAGCTTAGACAATCAAAGGACATTGTTCTGTACCAGATAATTTGCTTGTCAGTCTCCTCTGAAGAATTGCAAATCTTTAGAGAGTGGAGACAGTGTTTTTGTCAGTAAGGGATAACTAATGTTTGTTAGATGATCAGAGAAGGTTTCAAAGGTAAGTCAACTGTTGGAGATACCAAGAAAGGGTGAGAGGTTTTCAGGGAGAGAATGTGCATGAAACACAGAAGGCCAGAGTATGCGGGGCCACATGGGACACTCAGAGCTCATATCAAGAGTAACAGAGAAGCCAGGCATGGTGGTGCACACTTGTAATTCCAGTACTTGGGAGGCTGAGACAGGAGGATCGCAAGTTCACAGCCAGCCTCAGCAACCTAGTAAGTTCCTTTGCAACATAGTGAGACCCTATTTTAAAATAAAAAAATTAAAAACAGGGCTGGGGGTGTAGCTCAGAGGTAGAGTAACAGAGGTTCTGGGGTAAGAAACAATAAGTGAGAAGGTTCGAGATGTCTGTTGGGGTCAAGGACTTCTTCAGTTGAGAGGAATTATTCTGTTGTCTTTACTCTTCCTCATATGATAGACTAGACTTATTTATCTC
Organism: Glis glis; assembly: GCA_004027185.1. NCBI lineage: Eukaryota > Metazoa > Chordata > Mammalia > Rodentia > Gliridae > Glis > Glis glis. Next base: position 60,995 of record PVJS01003609.1, read on the forward strand.
TACTAGCTCTGATTTGAAGTTTTTACTTTACTCTTTGTGAAGTATTTCTGCTTTATGTAGAAAAATGAGGTGCTCAGCAGCTTTGACACAATGCCATTGTAATACCTCATCTGAGCATATTTTAGCGTCCCCTTCTGAGTCCCCTTCTGTGCCTGTGACTCTTGAAAATATAAATCCAAACTGGGTGTGGTGGTGCATGCCTGTAATCCCAGTACTTGGGAGGCTGAGACAGGAGGATCGCAGGTTCGAAGACAGTCTCAGCAAGTAGTGAGACTCTCATCAACCTAGCAAGATCCTGTTTCCAGATAAAAAATAAAATAGGGCTGGGGGTTTAGCTCAGAGATAGAATGCCCCTGGTTTAAATCCCCAGTGCCACAAAAAAACCATATTTATATATGTAAATCCAGAAAGGATCTGACTTATTAAATGCATGTTACATTGTGTGCACTTGGCAGCTGAATAACAATATTTCAAATCGCAGTCAACAATTTTCTTGATTCTAGCAAAGCCGGTGACTAACTTGGAGTTATGCATATACTGTAATTTGCCCATTTTCTTCTTTCTTTAATAAAATGCAGAAATTACATGATTCAGCTGCAGGAATAAGTGTGTGGCTGGGCCCAACGTAGAAGTCGCCTGAGGAAATTAGCTGTGCGTTCTGTTTATGGTTTTGTCTTGTGAGCCCTCTGAGTCTGGTGGGAAAACAGGATCTCCCTTCCCAGATGCTGAGCAGCTGAATGTGAAATGTCCTCTTCTGCTCAATTCACACTAAGAACCTGGAGAGAAGGATGAACTGTGAGGGTGCTAGCTAATTGGAGCTGGAAGACAAGGTGAACTGTACAAGTGTGGGTCTTCTGACTCTTGATTCCCTGCCTCCTCTTCCTCTGCAGGCTCTCAGCACTCTACCTGCCTGGATACCCACAGCCAAAGCCTCTGTTGATGTCCCAATTCCACATCCTGACCCAGGATTCTGGGGATTGAACCCAGGGGCATTCTACTTCTGACCTAGATCCACAGCCCTACGTCACTATTTTGAAACAAGGTCTCGCTAAGTTGCTGAGACTGACCTCAAACCTGTGATCCTCCTGTCTCAGCCTCCCAGGTACTGGGATGACAGGTGCGCACCACCATGACAGGCCTCTGACTCAGGAATTTGACTGGTCTGGTTCATTGGTCATCGGTGTTGGCCAGACACACAGTTGTGGCTTCCCATGGACCACTGGCCCTGGGTCAAAAGTTCCCCTTTCCTTCAGTGGGAAGCATGGGTGTCTTGAGGAAAGAGACTTAAGAGAATCGGGGAGCTCAGCCACTCCTCGGCATCTTCAGCCCTTGAAGGAAATGGTTCCCTGCAGGGTCCCCTGGGAAAGCTGAACATGATCACAGTGTGTGAGGCTGCATTTGGCCCAATACAAAAAAAAAATGCTACCACTGACTAAATTTTAACTTCAAAGTTGCCCTAAAAATAAAATTTGCTATGTAGGTTTCAAAGTCACTAATAGTAATAACATGAAATGACATGAAACTATGTTATTTACATTTTTTAATTTTAAAAATGCCACAATATATATTGGCTAAAGAAAAGTTTAGGAAACAAAATATTTTTAAAGTAGTTATTAAAAACTGGGGTAAGAGCCGGGCGTGGTGGCGCACGCTTGTAATCCCAGTACTTGGGGAGGCTGAGACCGGAGGATCCGGGTTCACAGCCAGCCTCAGCTACTTAGTGAGGCCCTCCACAATTTAGTGAGACCCTGTTTCAAAATAAAGGATAAAACATAGGTCTGGGGGTGTAGCCTGGAGGTAGAATGCCCCTGGGTTTAATCTCCATACCACCAAAAAAAAAATAAATAAATAAACTGGGTTAAAACTCTATACTACGCTTTGTAGCTTTATTTCTTTTCCCTTCCTGGCCCTGGGACTGAGTCCCCATTCTGCCGCATATTTTCTGTATCACTTCAGGAAATGATGGATAGCCTCCCTCAACTTCATCTTCATTCACGTCTGCAAAGGGAGTGATATTTCCCATCCCCTGATAATGATCGAGTGAGATAAGACATTATATTGGTCAGCTCAGATTGTCATCCCAAAGCAAAACAGACGGGCAGCTTACACATCAATGCTTTATTTTCTAACGGTCCTGGAACCTGGAAGTCCAAGGTCAAGATGTCAACCTCCCTCTTTGTGTGTCTATGCCAACATGTCCTCTTCTTCTAAGGGTGTGGTCCTGTTAGATTAGCGCCCACCTCGATGACCTCGTTTTGCCTTCATCCCAAAGCTCTTTAGAGGCCCCATCTCATCTCCACATGCAGCCATATCCTGAGGTCCTTTGGTGTGAGGGCTTCGGCATAGGAATTTGGAGGATATAATCAACCACCATGCACCTTGCACATCCCCAGGTTCCTGAACCATGATACAACAATAGTCACTGTTCCCTCTCAGGGTCTACCAGTATCTCACAGAAGCACTTAATAAAAATTGCACCATGGTATTTCCCAGGATACCCAGAGCCGTCCAGTGTTTGGGAGGGTGCAGCAAGGTTTCCAGCATCTCTGGTGCTGGGTTTGATCAGTTTAGGAAGACAGAGCAGGAAGCACCCTCTGGATATAATTTGTCATTGCTCAACAAAGGCCTTAGTGATGACTAGAATCGAGACTAGTTGCTCATAGAGCATGGTGATCAAAGGCCACCCCTGCCTCCCTGCTCACTCTGGACAGACAGGAGGTGTGGGGGGACTCAGACTCTACCAGTCTTCATGGGACTGAGATGCCCCACATCTCAGGAAAACACCTTACTCCCACGGGCTCTAAGTGAGGCCCCCAAGACAAAGGGCATTGAGCAAACTCAAACTCCAATGGGTCGGATGAGCTCCCCATCCCAGTGGTCACTGGGTCCCCACTGCAGTGGCCATGGATTTTGCTCTGCAGTGGTAGAGATCCCCTCTTCATCCTGAGAGACCCCTTGCTGTGCTTTGTCTGGGAGGGATGGAGGCCTTGAGACGATGTGCCTTGGAGCAGGGAAAGAAAGAGAACTCGGGGTTGGCAGACTCAGAAAGGCACCCTGGCCCTGCTTCTAACCCTAAAGACACACTGTTGTCTCTGGACGTCACTGTCCCCAGCCCCTCCTGGTGTCCCACTGTAGCCCTTTCCGACCACCCCAATCCTACCCCATCACATGGTCACACAGGTAAGAGAAGCCACAAAGATGCATCCATCACTGGGTGGGTGGAAGGAGGGCAGTGGGGAGCAAGGAGGGACACATAGGTCCACCTGGGTGCAGAGCCCCAAATAGCAATCCCAACGTCCGTGTTTACACTGTGTGTGTGTGTGTGTGTGTGTGTGTGTGTGTGTGTGTGCAGACGTGAAACTGCAAAAGAGTATTTAAAATCAGGATATTTTATGGCGTTCTGATCCAGCGGGTACTTACACTGAAACACTGCTTGCGGGTCTGTTGTATTTTTCACCCCGTGCATTTCTCTGCTGTGAAATGTATTGCTTTGGCATCTTTAAGACCCATTATTCTCCATGATTACCACCTGTGAGCTGGCAAGAGGCAGTCGTATGTTTTTCGCTCTCAGAGAAGTATCAGCAGCGGGAACACAGAATCAAACCTCTACCTTTTTAATGAGCTAAGCAGCCTGGCCATTAATTTATGGCAGCTTTTTAAGCAGCTGGGGGAATATATTACTTTTAATCTTTCTTTATTTTTTTTTAAGAAACAAAAACAGCAGAATCGCTCTGCTCATAAAATGCAATCACAAGCAAGCCATTCTGTGAGGGGTGAATTAATTAGCACTACTTATTATGGTTTTACTGTTATTGATTCATTCTGCTCTATCAATAATCTTAATTCACCCACGAAACCAATCCAGTTTTATAACCTGTAAAAGGGAGTCAGGAAATCAAGTTGCCTGTTAAAATATTACTTTCCAGAATGTTCTCATTTGGACTCAGTTTTCTGACCTGTCCACAGAGTCCCTAAATTGCTGGCCCCCAGATCTCCTAGTTGGTATTGCAGACATGCTCAAAAATATACCTCAAATCCACTCTTCCTCTCCGCTCTGCCTATATCTACCTCTCTTGTCTCATTCCAGGTAACTGAAACAGTCCCCGATGGAAACTGGATCACATTCCCTGAAATTCAGATGTTGAAACTCAACCCCCTGTCCCCAGAGCGTGACTGCATTTGGAGATAGCACCTTTACAGAGTTGATTAGGGTAAAATAGGATCATAAGGGTGGACCCCAATCCAGTGTGACTGGTGATCTTATAGGAAGAGGGGACTAGCTCAGACGCCCACAGAGGGAAGACCAGGTGGGGACACAGAGGGAAGGCGGCTGTCTGCAAGCCACAGAGACCTCAGGAGAATCCTGCCTGCTGACACCTTGCTGTCAGGCTTCCAGCCTCTGGGTCTGTGGGACAGTAGATTCCTACTGTCTAAGCCACCAGGTCTGTGGTGCTCCTTGGTCGCTGCCACCCAAGCTGACAGACACACCTTCCCATGAGTCCTCTTGCTTCCAATCTCTTTCCTCACCATGGACTCATTCCTAAAAGTCCCCGTTTCTCATCATCTCCTACTGCAGCGTGCCAAGCTTCCGTGCATGGACTCCACATGACACCTGGTTATCTATCCAGCCTGCCACTCATGTTCTCCCCAACACTCTCCTCTAGGAGATGCTGTCTTCTCTTCCCATGTGTGCAGGAGGACCCTTTGTTTGCACACTCTGCCCAGGTCTACACAGAGCTCCTGAAGCAACCACCAGAAGGCTCCATGGGGAGACAGAGAAAGGACAGGACCTCCTTCCTACCATTCACAGCCTTGGCACTGAAGAGGCTAGGCTTGCCCTGTTACTCTCTGCAATAGCTCTGAACACCCCTACTGTTTCCCAGTGAAATATTTTGCAGACTGTGGAACAGGGCAGATGGAAATCTGACTGTTCCGAGTGGAAAGAGGTGATGGGCAGGGCCCTGACCCCAAATCCCCTGACTTCCCACCCTCCCTATTTCCTTATCTCTTCCTGATGGGGCCAGACCCAGAAACTGTCCTTCTACTCAGCCTCTGCCACAGAGCTACAAGATCTGACTTAAACACTCCTCATGAATCCTGCAGTCCATACTTATCTCTCTTTGGAATGCTTTTGGCATTTTTGATCAATATGACACAGCTCAGAAACTTATTTTGTAAGATCTTCTTGGATGTTTAATATCTTGTAGGGGTAGGTCTTGTTTTTCAGGTCAGAAAACCCTGATATTTCTCAAGGGCAGAAACTATGTATCTCACCCCCTATCTTATCTGGAATGGGCTACCTCCTGGGCTGACACTGTAGGGTAATATTTACCTACAGACACACACAGCCCCATTGCTCTCTCTGGGTTTGCTGGCAAATATAGCCCAGGTGTCTGCTAAGATGTGTTCCCTTTGAAGAAAGGGGCTTCATCTCCTCCTAAACCAAAGGCAGCACAATCATGCCCTTTGGAAGCCCAGAAAATAATCATGGTCATAATTCCTTGTGTGCACATTTTTTTTCCTTTCAAAAGCTCTTTCAAACATAAGACATTTTGATCCTCAAAATAAAAAAAGGCCAGGTACACCAGGGAGGTATTATTATCATTGTTTTAAAGTAAAGAACAAAGACCCCGAAGGCAAAGCAACTTAGTTCATGACAGACGGAGGATTAGCATCCACATATCTCAGTTTCTTGTGGAGCAGACCTTCCGCTGTATGTTGCCGACATTTATCACCTGTCTGAAGGAGCCAGGCTGCAGTGGGACTCACAGGGCAAGGCCAAACCTTCTGAATGAACTCAGCCCAGACCCAAACACAGATTGTACTAGGCTTACTGCAGCCCAGCACCCCCTCTGTTCCTGGGCCTCAGCTCCAGCATCACGCAGACTGGACAGCCAGGTCACAGCTGTTAACTACCTACATCCAAGATGATTTGTAACAGACACTACAGGCATTTCCTTCTCTCAGCCTCCAGCAGAATGGATGAGCTCTTTTTCTCCTGTGCTTGTGGAATGTGGTTCAACAGGGGCCTGGGCCTAGAAAGGACAGGAGGAGAGGGAGAGAGAGCTGAATGCAGGAGGGTCTCTACCTGGGAAGGCAGGAAGGAGGCTTCCTATCACCCAAATGACTCACTTTCTCTGATATAGGATATTTATTTCGCTCGTTGATTGCTGGGGTTGTTGTCTTCTTTAGGAAATGGACCCACAGGAGTTACAGGAGTGGAATGGGTGTTAGAGGAGTCGAGGGCCAGGGCCGGCTCTCTGCTGGGAAAGTCTTCACTCTTCTTCACATACTTCAGCCTCTCAGGTTTCCACTCCTTGCTAAACACACCTTACGTTGTTCTGTGCCCTGTAGGGAATGGACAGCATGAGGCAGTTTTACCCCAGGATACAGCAGGTGACAGAGCTGGTGACCAAGGAGCTGGAGCTTCAGTCCTTCAGTGCTATGGAAGTATATGAGTACCTGTGTTAGTCCTCTTTTTGTTGCTGTGACCAAAATACTTGACAAGAACAACTTAGAGGAGGGAAGGCTTAATTTGGGTCATGGTTTCAGAAGTTCAGTCCATGGTCATCTGGCTTCAAGGCAGAAACATCATGGCAGAAGGGTGTGGTAGAGGGAAGCTGCTCAGCTCAGAGCAGCAGGAAGCAGAGAGAGAGAGAGACTAGGGACGGATGTAGTCTCTGTCTTAGCATTCTCACTGCTATAATCTGAAAGACTGACCATGCAACCTAGAGGAAGGAAGATTTATTTTCTCACTGTTTTCCTTGGAGATTTTGGGTTCAGTCTATGTGAGGCTGGGGACTGCAGATCTCAGGGCATGGCGGTGGGAAGTGGAGAGAGGAAGAGCACAAGGCCTTGCTCCTCATATCATGGAGGCTGGAAGCAAGAGCGAGGCAAGCAAGCAAGGGGAGTCAAAGACACAAGCACAGTTCCTAAGGCCACACCTCCTGGGATCCACCTCCAGCCATGCCTTACAGCCCTAGGTTTCCACCCAGATAAATCCAAACATCCACTGATGAGATTACAACTCTCATGACTTAACTATATCAATCCTAAGCTTAATGCCTGAGCCCTTTAGGGGGCATTCTATATCTAACCATGACATTCCCCAAGGCCACACCCCAGTGACCTACTGTCTTCAACCAGTCCTCAATTCCCTACAGTTACCATCCAGTATATCCATTCAAATTGTTAACCCACCTACCAACGGGTTAATCCATGGATGAGGTCGGAGTCTTCATGATTCAGTTATTTCACTCTGAGCACTGCTGCACTGACAACACTTGAGGTGTGGGGTGGCATTTCAGGTCGGAACCATAACAATGCCATTGAAAAGAGATGACTGCTCTGTTGTGGCTGATTTTTGCAGCTTCCTTTCAGGTCTTGAGAGCCCTGGTTCCAAGGTTTGCTGAGCCCATTCTCTCCCACTCTGTGACAGGGACAGGCCCACCCCATAAAAGCTATATGATACACATGTCTATTTCCAAGCAATTATTTGCAGACAAATCCTCCTTTTCAAGCCCAAAGCCTTGTTTCTCTGATCTGCCTCATAGAAGATGCTAACTGAGCTACAGGGCCTTGGGACACTTGAGCTGACCATGTGATAGCAGCGGGGACCCTATGGCCACAGAAAGTGGGCACTTGAAGTTGTGATAGGTAGAGAAAGATTACCAGTGTCTGAAGGGAGCTCGAGACCCTTATACCAGGCAGAGAACAGGGACAGATGAGCCAGCTGGGCAGAGTCTAATGTGTTTTTATTAAGGGAATAAAAGACATTAATGTCCACTGGATAGACAATTAGGAGCACGCAGAGCCCAGGAACACTGGTGCAAACATCCAACACAGCAGAGACAGGGTGTCTTGATGGCTCTGTCACCCCAGTCATGGGGAGATGGCCTGCTTCCTGCAAAGACCCAAGCTTGTGGCATCTGTTCTCAGAATCCTTCTTAGTGATGTCTCCCCCAGTCCCTCCTTCTGTGCACAGGTCCCTGGGGAGTCAAGGTGAGACGGGGACTCTTTAAAGTCACACACTGAGCCAGAGAACTGGGGTGGACACACAGTGGGCATGGGTCTGGCCAGCCATGGAAACCTATGCTAGATTTCCCAAGATGGCACTCACTACCATCTTGACTTCTGCCAGTTAAGAGTTCCTAAATGGTCAGTCAAGTTACTGTCCTTGAAGCCCAGAATGGCTGCCATGCTGTCTCCTGGGGTTGGTCTGATGGTCAAACTATAAAACAGACTCTGAGAATCTCCCTGCACACCCCATTGCAGAGAAAGAGATGGTTTCTGCAGGTAACCCTCTCTCAAGCCACTGAGTTCATGAAATGATTCTGCCTTTCTATGGAACCATTACAGCTTCTTTCCAAGCTGGAGGCCCCTTGAGGCTTTCAGGCTACAGTAAGTCACCCCACAAAATGTGGTATTGTACCCCAGCCAGCAACCACAGAAGGACAGGGTGGGTGATTGTGGAGAGAGTTCTGGTACCCAGGTCTCTGACCTCGTAGCTTCTCAGGAAATGCGGCTGCCATGGTACCCACAATCCCTATTCGCTTTCAGCAGCAAAACACTTGAATCCCAGTGGCAGCTTTGCTCTGAACAACTCCTCCTCATTCCTCTATTTCACTTCCTAAATTTGCAAGAAGAAAATATCAGAGAAATCGAGCACAACCGAAGTAAATGATTGTATTAGCGATATTTTGTAAATATTTTCATGAAACTAAATGAAACCTGCTATTCAGGCTTCTTTTTAAAAAATAAAAGTAAAAATTTTTTTAAAATAAAACTAGATCAAAAGTCACACCTGGAGAAGTGTACTGTTTTTCTAATACTTTTACTGATGCATTATAGTCTCATATCACAATGTAGTTCAGAGTGATAGTGACATACATGCACACAGCACTTGGTGAGCTCCCCCGGCTCCCTCCCCACTTCCCCCTTCCCCATACATTATATTGAGATTGGCATTGGTATTCTCACATATGTACATAATGTCAGTGGAAGTGTTTCCTTCATTAATTCTCCCTCCCCCTCTCCACCCTTCCCTAGACTACCTCCCTCGCTCCACTGGGATTTCTCCTCTGCTATCTAGAGTCCCTCTTGTATTCTTATTATTTCCTAGCTTCCACATATGAGAGAAAACATATGACCCTTCACTTTCTGTGACTGGCTAATCTCACTTAACATAATGTTCTCCAGGTCCATCCGTTTTCCTGCAAATGACATAATTTTATTCTCCTTTATGGCCGAGTAGAATTCCATTGTGTGTATATCCTATAATTCTGTGATCCATTCATCTGTTGATGGACACCTAGGTTGGTTCCATAATTAGGCTATTGTGAATTGTGCTGCTATAAACATGGATATGTATATATTACTATACTATTCTGATTTCAGTCCCTTTGGAAAGATATCTAAGAGTGGTATAGCTGAATCGTACGGTGGATCCATTCTCAGTTTTCTGTCTGGCTCATTATGCTGGGGGGTTTTGCAGACAAGTGGGGATTTCCTTTACTGGATGGGCAGATAGTCAAAGCAAGATTCTTGAAGGAAAAATTTCAGGACATTCTGTTTCTGAAATGTGCCTTAATTGGGGGCTCATTTGAAAATTATTCTTAGACACACAGATTTTATTTTGCACATCACTTGATACTCATGCACTGGAAGAAATAAATGGAATTCATTTAATTCCATTAAGTTGAGAACACCCACTAGTAAATTCTATCTGGGAAGCAGATTCCCCACCCAAAACCCTGGGTTATTTGTTCTGAGTTATGCATCCAGAATCATCTTGAAATCATTGCTCTACTTAGATGATCAAAGTAGCATGCTCTTCTCCATCTTCGTTGCTAATGTCACATGGCTGATATTTCCAGAAAAACAGGGCCCCATTCCTACTGGAAAGTTTCAGAAGGGGGCTGTCCATCTCTGTGCCCTCTGTATTCCAGCTCAGTACCCCATCCACATTCCCATGACTTCATATCTTCTCCCCTCTTCTCCCAGCCCAGACTTTCACGGCCTCATGCCAACACCCTTTCCTACATGGTAGCGGTTTCCACTTGGTCTTTGCCCTATTAAAATCCCTCTCATCTTTTCCTCTGGTATTTCCCTTTTGGCAGCCCTATTGATGTCTTACCACAGTGAATAGAAAGAGTTCATAGGTGAAAAAAAAACCGAGGTATTATGCCAACATTGTTTAAGGTGAAACATCCAAGCTTCAGCAGAGGTTTTGTACCAAGAGAGAAGCTCATCCTAGCCGGGTGTAGTGGTGCACACTTTTAATCCCAGTGTTTGGGAAGGCTGAGACAGGAGGATTGCAAGTTTGAGACCAGCCTCAGCAACTTAGTGAGACCCTGTTTCAAAATAAAAGAATAGAAAGGGCTGGGGTATAGCTCGGAAATAGAATGCCACTGGATTCAATCCTCAGGACCACACACAAAAGAAGAAGAAAAAAAGGTGGAAGAGGAGGAGGAGGAGGAAGAGGAGGAGGAGGAGGAAGAAGAGGAGGAGGAAGAGCAGGAGGAGGAAGAGGAGGAGGAGGAAGAGGAGGAGGAGGAAGAGGAGGAGGAGGAGGAAGAAGAGGAGGAGGAGCTCATGCTAAAAATATCAGGCTGGAGAGAGACATACATTTAGGAGTGAGGCTGTTTCAAACCTGGGCCACTGTGCACACTACCTGTCCTATGCCACCTTTCATTTGTCACTGAAAATTCAACTAAGAACCTACTATGTGCTAGTGACTGTTCTGGGTGCGGGGGAAATTGAAGGCAAGTCATGTGAATCAGGCCCAAATAATAACAGTCCCAAAGGAGAAGAAATAGCTAAGTGAACAAGGGTTTTTAATACACTTTATCTAAAAGTCAGTCTCTAAAGAAATCCCAATTTAAGTCTGCCAAGACTTAAACATATTTCAATAAGGGTGCACCTCAACTTTAAAATACACCATGAAAAACCAAAACCTCAGCTGGGTGCTGTGGCACACGCCTGCAATCCCAGTACTTAAGAGGCTGAGACTGGAGGATCACAGGTTGGAGGGCAGCCTCAGCAACTTAGTAAGACTTTCAGAAACCTAATGAGACCCTATTCCAAAATAAAAAAAATAAATAAATAAAATAAATCTGAGGTTGTATCTTGGAGGTGGAATGTCCCTAGGTTCGATCCCCAGTAAAAAGAGAAAACTCAAATAAAAACCAAAACCTCACAAATGGATATATTATAATAATTTGCAGTTTAAAATCATCTAAGTTATACTGAAGTTTTATGATAACTTTAAGATGCATACTTGTTTTTGGCAGCACTGGGGATTGAACCCAGGGGCATTCTACCTCTGAGCTATACCCCCAGCCCTATTTTTTATTCTTTATTTTGAAAAAGGGCCTCACTAAGTTGCTGAGGGCCTCACTAAGTAGCTGAGGCTGGCTGCAAACCTGTGATCCTCCTGTCTCAGCCTCCCAAGTACTGGGATTACAAGTGTGTACCACCATGCCCAGCTAAGATATATACATTTATATACACCCAAGCCTAGACACCTTACTTCTGCTCCTAAAAGCCAATGTATGCCATTTTTGTGTACAGAAAAATACTGTTTCTTTCTAAATGAAGTTTTCAGTGGTAATTTAGTAATTTATTCAAGAAGGAAAACAATGATGAATGATGCAAATTATTTTTAGTTTCCCTTTCGATTTAAATAATAATTGTCAATATCCCTAGGCAGTATGGAAATGTAGCAATAGGAAACAAAGTAGTCCCAAATTCTGTATTCTTTCAAAAAGTCATCTATAAGAATGCACATAATAGCTTACAATATTTTGAGCAATATTACATTTTAAGAAAAAAGCAATATTTTAGAAAATAATTTCTATGTGTCTAGAGTTCTAAGGTAAAAGATGATCAGATTTATAGGCAATTAAACCCTGAGATGATTTGAAGATACGGCATCTAATTTCTATAAAGGAGACAGGTGCTAAGGTAAAAATACTTATTTCCCAAGGCTTCCTCCTCTGCAGTTCATCAGAATGGAATTTAAGAGTAAAATTAGAAACTGAAAAATAGACTGCATAAGAAGCCAGAGGCAACCTTTGCTGACCCCATTATATGTTACAGATGTTGGGTGTGCAGTCGCGCTCCCATTGGGAATGGAAGGACCCTGGTTCCCTGAGCAGCAGCACAGCCCCTGCACACTCCCAGGGTCCCCTCTGCAGGCACCGGCTCCGTAGGCACGTGCACACCACACGTGGTGCCGTGCACCGGGCAAGAAACAACAAACTTACTTGAGATTCAAGTAAGTTGCCCAATAAATTCAAGGTAGAGTTTTAACTCTTTCTCTCCTTGTGACTCTCTATCTCTCTTGTGTCTCTCTGTCCCTCTTTCTGCCTCTCTCTCTCTCCTCCTGTATCTATGTCTGCCTCTCCCTTTTTCTCTCTCTCCCACCTTCTCCTCTCTTCTTCTGTCAGACCTCTCTGCTGTCTTGGATCATTTCCAGGTTGTCATATCAATTATAACTTACTCTTTTGGAGGAATTAAAATAGCTACAGTGATCCAAGATAAACAAGGAGTCCTACATTGCATGTTTTGTCTACCTAGTTCATCAGTATATACATATATATATTATATATATACATATATATAATATATATATATATATATATATATATGTATTAGATTCAGAGGTCAGTATTTCAGGAGGCAGAGCCAGCATCTGTCAATCAAATGTACTTACCTTTCACTGAACAGTTCAGAAAAAACAGAAAAGGGTAACATTGTTACCTCCGTGGGAAAGTCTATCATTTCCCTCCTTCCTCTCTCCATTCCTCCCTCCCTCCATCCTTTCCTTTTCCTTCCTTCCTTCCTTCCAGTTGTTAATGTAGTAACTTAGCACATGACCTTTTACTGAAACCATGGGCATCCAGGTTAAATTTCAGATGACCAGGCTTGATAAGTGTGAAATTTTGTTGAGTCTAGCCATGCTAGCTAGAGACCATCCTGCCGATGAGCAATTAGGACTGGTTTTCTCCATTTCTGGTGTAGGAGCCCTTCCCTCCCTTACACCTGAATGAGTGATTTTTGCAGGCTCTCTGGCCCCAGAGAGCCTTCTAGAACAGTACCAGGCAGTCAAATCAAGCTACTCTCCACACTGTGGAGGCTAAGCTCATGCCTTCTGCAAAGGGTGTTTATACTGTGGTTCTGTGTAAAACTTCCCCTGGGGTGTGAGAGTTCCTGAAAGGTGTCACTGTGACCTGGGGAAATTTGCACAGTATTTGTCTGTTGCTGGTCACTGAGATATAATCAGTCATTCTTCTAGTCCTCCTCCTCTCCCTCCTCCTCCTCCTCCTCCTCTTCTTCCTCTTCCACTTCTTTCTCCTCCTCCTCCTCTTCTTCCTCTTCCTCTTCTTTCTCCTCCTCCTCCTCCTCCTCCTCCTC
>PVJS01003610.1:0-74410 GCA_004027185.1 Glis glis
CAAAATAAAGTATAAAAAAATAGGGCCGGGGGTGTAGCGTGGAGGTAGAATGCCCCTGGGTTCAATCCCCGGTACCGCAAAAAAAAAAAAAAAAAAAACTACTTAACTATATAATGATTCTCCTGGCATATATACCATTTTGGGGAAAAATAATTCTGAAAGCCTCTCTGTTTCATGAAACATTCTAATCTCCATTCTGCATTGAATTATTTTACATATAACTTCCATTCTTAGGAAAGAATGTTCATTTGTTTAAAAATACCCAAATTGACTCATATTATTGATAATATAGTTTGTTTTTACAGTATTTCATACATTTGTTGTGATTAAGCAAGAATTTGGTTCTTTGTCCCCCTTTCTCTTTTCTTCCAAATAGTCAACACCATTAATAGCTTCCCTATAGCAGATATGAATATTTTCCTCCTGCTGAATTCCCAATCTCTGAACTCTGGTTTTAGCAGAAGAGTCAGCTGCGTCAGTTTGGCTAACCCATACCCAGATCTCTTGGTAACAATGGAGTAACCCTTGCTGGTTCCTGTGGGAGAAAACAACGAATCTGTTTTGAGTATGATAGAAGATAAAACATGTGCCTGATACCTCACCTTCATATCTTAAGACTTTTACTTTTTATTTAAGAAATGTGCTAGTAAGTTGATAACCTTAGTAGCACTTACATTCCTAGGAGCCATTTTTATAGCTGATTATTTTTGTATTGGCTAAATAAATCACAACTATATTCTTTATATTATATTAACTTGTATTTATTAATAACTTCAGTATTTTTACCTCATTATAAAAGAGTTGCATCCATACTGAAATTTTTAGCAATGTTTTACAAAGGCGGGGGTGGGGGGAGAATAAGGCTATCAGCCCCTCCTGGACTGTTTCTCATGAGTCCAGAGTCCTCAAGTATATAATTTTAAGAAACTCAATTTTATCAATTCAATTCAAATGATTAGTCTTTGCTGATTAGAATAGTTTTCTCTGTCATCAGTGTACTCTGGTTCTAATTTCAGGGAATTTAGGAATTTGATTTTGTAATCAGAAAGCTTCCTGGTAAGCTGTGAATGGTGACAGAGGTCTTGAGGAATGTTCATCCCAGTTCTCGGTTGAACCTGGAAAGCTGCCTCTTACATTGATTGTATCATGTACCTTTGTAGCATTCTCTTGTTCCACAGGGGTACTCTTTCATTTATGGAAACTTTAGGTCCCATGATTAAACCTTTATTAATTCGTATAACCTCTTTGATTATATTGGGTTTCCACTGGCCTGTAAACAAAGCTCATTTCTGTCCATCATCTTAAAAAAATTAGTTAAAATCTCCAGACCTCAATCTTGTGTGTAAATATGTAAAGCAAAGGGGTCATACCAGAAGTCTCGCTCTAAATCTCTTGACTTGAGTTGTTTATACATTCCTAGAATCAGTATCTATCCAGAGCAGTGCCTCACAAATGTTTCTTCTAGCTAATCAAGTATTCTCTATTTACATGCACATTGCCTCCTTGGTACAACAATCCTTTCAGACCCCAGTGTATCTATATCTAAGGATCAACTCAACTAAAACAACTACTCAGAACCATTTCTTCTCTTGATCACAAATGTCCCCCAAACACAGGGCTGTGTCACACAATGAAATACCTGCCTCAGAAGAATCTCTCCATGTGGTACAGAATTTGCATGAGTTATTGATCTTAATTTTCAGGCTACATGGAAGTAGCTGTGCTTGGAATGGTTCTGAAATGCATAAGGACTTAAAATCCATGGAGTTAGTGCTGGATGGGGCAGAGGTCAGATCTTTTTTTGGAGAGGGTGTGTGTGCTGGGGATTGAACCCAGGGGCATTCTACCTCTCAGCTACACCAGAAGCCCTGTTTAAAAAAAAAACAGGATCTTGCTAAGTTGCCTTGAACCTTTCATCCTTCTGTCTCAGCCTCTCAAGTACTAGGATTACAAGTGTGCTTCACCACGCCTGGCATTAGTAGCTCTTGAATTTGGTAGTAAACATCAAGGAATTGAGAAATAAAAAGGAACTCTGGGATGCTTTGAGGAGCACACTTAAAACCACCACAACCTCAGATGTTTGTGCTAAAGAAGAGGGCCAAGAAGAAAATATTAGTCAGGTCTGGAACTCCACTCATTCCAATAATATGCCTGGTAGAGAAATTACTACCCATGTTGCAATATGGCCTGAAGGCAAGTATGGGCAAGCCCTGGGTGGTCAAAAAGTTGGCTTCTTCAAATGGACCCAGCTTGCAAGCCCTACCCACATAACTGCCCTTCATATGACTGGCTTCCTTCCTTCCTTCCTTCCTTCCTTCCTTCCTTCCTTCCTCCCCTGCCCCCCACATATTGTATGACAATATGAACTCCATTCAGTATGAAATGTGTTTGTCAGACAAGTCCATTAGGAACCGTTAAGGGCAAAAGAGAGTCATGAGTCTTGCGGTCATCATAAGTGGTTTGGCTTCCCTATTACTTCATTCATTTATGTTATCTAAGTACTAAAATCAAGGTATTTACTAGTTTATAGTTCAAATATACATATGAATGAATGTGTGTTTGTGTGTATGTGCACACTTGGAATATATGTGTGGGTTTGTGTGTGTATAAACACTGATGGATATTTTTCCAAATGAACTGGTGTTGACCTCTAACTTGTGGCTCAGAAGGAACTTTATGTTCTACTTTTTCTCTGGAGAAATGAAAAGATTACTAAGAGTGGTGGTGGTGGTGGTAGAATTGTGCACGTGTGTGTTAGGTAATATTGGGTGGAAAATTTTGAGATTTTTTCCTTTGCGATCTTCCAAATAAATCTGTTTATGTCATGGATAGTTACTTGGAATAAATATCTTTCTTCATGAGTGTGTTCTTAATTTCCAGAAAATCTTATGTTTCTCAGTGAGGTATTTAAATAGACTTTGTTTTAATAATAATAATAAAATAATAGTAATAATAATAGCAGCTACCATTGAGCATTTATTTTGCTTTGCATTGTGTCTAACATGTTACATTCTTTATCTCTCACCCACAAAACCTCCAAAGATGACCATTACTACCCCAAAGAAACTGAAATCTGGGGAAGCTAAGTAATTTGCCTGACATTATAGAAAAAATAAATTGTACAGCTATTATTTAAACATAGATCTGACTGGCTCTAACCACTGGGTACTTGTCATTTCGACATGAAAGGACTCAAATAGAGATGTGGCTTATTTTTATACTTGTTCTCTTTTGTTGAGAGCTTGTCTATAGAGCTGTCTATTTTTGTGAGCTTTAATAGCTGATGTGAAACAAATTGATATTTATTATTTTAAAAATATTAGAATCAATCTAAACATACTCATACACCATGTACTGAGATGCTTAGAAAAAGTTTTAGAGTATATGTAAGAAACCTTCAGATATTGAATTATAATTACTATTTGCTTTTAAAGAGTGATATAGCAGCACTTACTAGAATCAAGATTTCAGATAACTTCCAAATATATACCTATATCTGTAGCAATATTTGGATGTAATATTTCCTAAAATAGAGTCTTTCTCTCAAATAAAAATATACTTATCACAGGCATACTTGTCCTTGCTGGAAACTCGTGGAATTGCCCTATAACACGGTCTTACAAGAACTTCAGTTAGAATTCAATCAGACTGGGAGGAAGCTCAAGAAACTCCCCTCCCAGCTCAGGGAAGGATGGTGTTTTTCTCACTCTTGGTGAGAAAAATTACTTTCAGAATGGGTCCAATCTGAAAACAGATGCCATTGGGAAGAAACATAAAATCCATCATTTAGCTGGGCTGAGTAGCATACACCTCTAGTCCCAGTATTTGGGAGGCTGAGACAAGAGGATTGCAGGTTTGAGGCCAGCCTCAGCAATTTAACAAGACCCTCAGAAATGTAGTAAGATCCTGTTTCAAAATAAAAAATTAAAAGGGCTGGGGGGTGTAGCTCAGAAGTAGAATGCCCCTGGGTTCAATCCACAGTGCAGAAAAAAATTACATATATGAAATTTAACTTATATGTATTCTTACAGTACCTTCATAAAATTATAATTTTTGGTTTATTTTTCCAGAGTTTTTGTATTATATTTTTGTGCAGTTATATTAATTTTTATCATAAAATAGTGATAGATCTTACATAATAGTTTGTGATTGGCTTTTTCATAGAAATATGTCAAACTTGACATCCTTAATGTCATCTCATTAGCACATACACATACATGTTTATATATACACACATATACATATATACATATATACATATATACATATATACATATATACATAAACCATAATTCATTTAAGCATTTTCTATTACTGGAAATTTGGGTCGATTTCAGTAGTGTGCCAATTTTAACACCATGCCAAATATCTGCATACATATAGTATCACGTATGTGTACATATATTCCAAGAAGTAGAATTGTTGCATTCAATTGTACATAACTTTTAAAGATTTGTTACATATTTCGCCTCCAAATGCTTTTCTCAATGGATTATACCAAGTTATACTTTCACCAGTATTTTATGAGAATGGTTATTTCCCTGTACCATTGTCCAAATTCATTTTTCTAATTTGAGACTCTAGATATGGCCAATGTGCAGAGCCTTGGGTTACATACGTACGTGTGTGTGTGTGTGTGTGTGTGTGTGTGTGTGTGTGTGTGTATTAAGCCCAAGGACA
The DNA here is from genome assembly GCA_004027185.1 of Glis glis. Classification (NCBI taxonomy): domain Eukaryota; kingdom Metazoa; phylum Chordata; class Mammalia; order Rodentia; family Gliridae; genus Glis; species Glis glis. The sequence goes on from PVJS01003610.1 coordinate 4,681, forward strand.
CTCTACCTCCAAGCTATACCCCCAGCCCTATTTTATTTTTATTTGGAACCAAGCTCTCACTAAGTTGAGGAGGGCCTAAGTTGCTGAGGCTGGTTGTGAACCTCTGATCCCTGTGTCTGCCTCTCAAGTACTGGGATTACAGGCGTACACCACTGCACCCCACTCTCAGGTTATTTATTTATCTACTTCTATTCAGCTAGTCCTTTAAATCTTCTATTCCAGTTAGGCCATAGACCCCCTCTCTTCTACATTTCAGACCATTTGCGTTGCCTTTAGGATAATGTTGATTAGGGCTCATTGAACTAACTTCAATTTATCTGTTTTCTGAAAATTCCCTAATTGCCTTCTTTGTCCATGCTAAAATGATTCTTGAAATCTAGAAGGAAGACTTCTAATACATACATTCATTTCTTCCATGTCAGCAAAATAAAAGTATTACGAGATTCCTCACATGGATTATTTATTCAGCTACTCTGTTACCACTCAAAGTGAGAATCAGTCCTAGGAAGACTGAGGGCAATCGGTCTACAGGCAAACATTAAAGATGCTCGAAAACACATCTGTCACTACAGCTGCACCTCTTCAAGTCACTGGGTAGACACATCACGGCAAAGTGGAATCTGATTTCTTTTGTTTTGCACCATTGACTCATTGCTCTTTAGCAAATTTTAACTTGAAAAAGTTAAGTCACCTTTAGTAACTGAAAGTACTCTGTACTATTATAGGATTAGTATTGAAATCTTCTAGCTTACATAGTGGACAGAAGATAGTTCTGTGAACTGTCTAGAAAATCCCTGGAGAGGAGGCCAAGTGCACAATCATCACTGCCCTTATGCTACCCACCTGTGAATGGCATGGAGGTGGCGCTCTTCACTCATAGCTCAATGAAGAGGGTTTCAAATACCAGGCTGCACATCTATTTACCTAGGGGATGTTCTAATACATGACCTATGCCCAAGGAATGGAGCGGACTCAGAAATATTATTTTTAAGTTCTGCCAGTAATTTTGGTAAATTGCTAGACTTTAGAACATTAGCTCAGAGGATCAAAGAGAAACGTAGCTCCTTCTCCCATCCTATGAAATTTACATAGCTTTCTAGATCTGCGTTGCTCAATAGGATAGATAGAGGCCACTAGCCACATGTGGCTCTTGAGCACTTGTGTGTGTAGCCAGTCAAGACTTATGATTTATGTTAAAATAGCATTTTGAGTTGGGTGTGGTGGCACACACCTGTAATCCCAGTACTTGGGAGGCTGAGGCAGAAGGATTGCAGGTTCTAGGATGGCCTCAGTAACATAGTGAGACTCTCAGCAACCTAGCAAGAACCTGTTTCAAAACAAAATAAATAAATAAATAAAAGAGGGCCGGGCGTGGTGGCGCATGCTTGTAATCCCAGTACTTGGGAGGTGGAGACCGGAGGATCCGGGTTCCTGGCCAGCCTCAGCTACTTAGGCCCTCTGCAACTTCATGAGACCCGGTTTCAAAATAAAGTATAAAAAATAGGGCCGGGGGGTGTAGCTCAGAGGTAGAACACCCCTGGGTTCAATCCCTGGTACTGCAAATAAATAAATAAATAAATAAATAAGGGCTGGGGGTGTAGCTCAGAGGTAGAGCATCCCTGTGTTCAATCCCCAGTACAACAACAAAAAAAATAGCATTTTGGACACCATAAAAATATTATAAAACCTAAAAATGTTTCCTGCTTTTATGTGGCAGTGCAGTATGTAAAAACTATATACGTGGCTTGCATTATATGTTTACTGGACAATTGATCTCAAGGTTATAACATTCTGAAATTTAAGGAATCTTATAGATTATACAACCCTCTCATTTCACAAATGATGGCACAGGCACCCTGGTGGGTGAAGTGACTTTTTCAGGTCATCTAGTTGGTGTTGAGCTGGGATGTCCCCAAATCCCACAGCTCTGAATCCCCATCCTGTGCTAGTTTCACTTTCTTGTGCTGCCCACACTTGGCTGCAGTAGTCAGACTGAGCATTCAAGGTTCCTATAATTCTGGGCATAAAAGGCTCAACATTTATAGCCCCTGCCAGAGTCTCTGCTCTCCAGATTCTGTGTAGTTATTGCTTCCAAATTCATCACTAAAAAGCTACATTCAAGCCCTTCAGTGGATACCTCCCCTTTTCACCATCTCACATTAATTGCTAGTTTTTACTATACAAGGAGCTGTGGTTTTAGTGAGGCCTTGATACCTTTCCAAAAAAATTCTACTTAATTGAGAAGTGTGAACTTACAAAATTGAGTAATAATGGTCCCTCCCCACCCCATGTTTACTAGCATCCTGGTTTTCTCTGGCATCCAGAATAATGTTTGTTTTCCTCCCTTCTCCAGTACTAGCTCTTTCTTCAGAAGGACCAAGTGCTGAAGGCTGTGAGCCACTCCCTCCCTCCTGCAGCCATTAAAACAAATTGTATTTTTTTACATAGCATCAGCAGAGCCTTGCTTATGTAAGACTATTTTTAAAGTAAAAGATAATTCTTCTTCTGTCTCAACTTTTAATAAAATATTTGAGAATTCGAAGGACACAGTGCTATTGGTGTTACCCAAAATATTTAGAGGACACTCCTCCCTAACCCATTCCCCGTAGGAATATTTGCAGCTCTGAATGCTGCATTCCAGGGACCTGCTTTCCCCACGATTTTAAGCCTCTCAAGATCTATGCACATACATGCCCCAAAATGTATTAAAATCCATTTTTGTATATGTATGTGTGTGCACATGCACGTGCGTGTGTGTGTGTGTGTCAAAGTCAGTCAAGATGGAGAGACGTGCCTGGCTGATGTCTTTGTCTCCTTTTGATGTATTTCCTTCTGGATTCCTCAGACTTAAGCTGAGCTGTCAAGTGTAGAATTTATAGAGAGTAATTAACCCACGTCACTTACAAATCACAATGCTCCCAGGCAAATAAGGATATGTGAACCACTCTTCTTTTAAGATTTTATAGGACCAAGTCCTGAAAATACTTTCTAGTTTCCATCTTTTATTGTCTAGTTGAATCCTGCCTGGTGGCAAAAGGTGGGCAAGCATCCTCTTTGCCTGGCTTCAAAGACTTGTATCCAATACTGCAAACATTTCTCATCAGGGCTTTCTCTTTCTCTTTTTATTTTTATTTATTTTTGCAGTACTGAGGATTGAACCCGGTGGTGTTCTGACTCTGAGCTATACCCCCAGCCCTATTTTATGTTTTATTTTGAAACAGGATCTCATGGAGTTTCTGAGTGTCTCAATAAATTGCTGAGGCTGACCTCGAACCCATGATCCTACTGTCTCAGCATCCCAGGTACTGGGATTATAGGCATGTGCTACTGCACTCAGCGGGGCTTTCTTTCCCACATCATTTATAGTTGTCTTCTACTGCAGCTGATTGTTTCAGACCATAGAAATACAGGGCAATGATATTCACTTTGTGAAAATAAATAAAAAATAAATATGATGTGTTTAAAGATCACAGTATCAACAGCACCTATAACAGTAGGCTGCCACAATACTATCATGTAATTATGATAGTCTAGGCTGGCATATATACTCATACTATCATTTATAAATGGAGCTTTAGAGCTATTTTGTTGTTATCAAAAATCTGAGATGAGGTGGTGATGGCATATGGCAGGCATGGTCTGGAAACTGCAGTTCTTGGAACTTAAATCTTTCCCAGTGCCAGGAACTGATGACTCCGGATGGACCAACCAGTGGACCTCGTGTGTGTGTGTGTGTGTGTGTGTGTGTGTGTGTGTGTGTGTGTGTTACTGGGGATTGAACCCAGGGGCATTCTACTCCAAGTACACCCCCAGCCCTTTTTACTTTTTATTTTGAAACAGGGTCTTGCTAAGTTGCTGAGGCTGGCCTTAAACCTGTGATCCTCCTGTCTTAGCCTCCCAAGTACTAGGATTGCAGGTGTGCACCACCATACCTGGTGATGGAGCTCTTCTTTAGTGAGCTGTGGCTTGTAGGCTGTGGGGAGTCCTTGGTGCTTACAGCTGTAACTGCATCTTCCTGTTAGGAGATGTAGATTTTGGGGAAACCTCAAAGGTAGTGTGTGCCTTATCTATGCATCAACCCCTATCTATTTGCTACCGCTTCTTTCTGCCAATATGAGTATGCCTCTGAATGCCACAAAGCATTGATTATAAGCAAAGTTGCCTATACTTTTGCCTTTTGATTGGCTAAAGGATCAAGGCATCTTATGTGTTTATTGGTCAGATTTATGTACATTAGGAAGAGTTCTGAAGCCACCGTTTCAATTTCGTATTTCTCAGAGCTCTATGCCTTTTCTTTTCCAGTGATACCAAACAGTTTAATGTAATTCCAGGACAAAGTGTGATAACATTTCTACACATATACAATATATATATGTGAGTTTACAAATTTTTTTTGCAGTACTGGGGATTGAACCCAGGGGCATTCTACCTCTGAGCTACACCCCCAGCCCTATTTTTTATTTTGAAACCGGGTCTCACTAAGTAGCCGAGGTGGGCTGCGAACCTGCAATCCTCCTGTCTCAGCCTCCCAAGTACTGGGATTACAAGCATGCACCACCACACCTGGCTCACAAATTTTAATTAATAACTTGTTTCACCTTAGAGACTGATAAAATGATCAAAAAGAAACTGAGTAACAAGCTATAACATAGTTCACATTTAAACTTTGAAAGTAAACATGAACAATATTTCTCTATACAAGCTGGGCATCTTAGCATACACCTGTAATCCCAGTAATTGGGAAGCTGAGACAGGAGGCTTGCAGGTTTGAGGCTATATATCTACATATGTATATGTATAGATATGTATATGATAGAGATATCATATGTAGATGTAGATATATAGATATGTATATATTTATCATCTACTTAACCATATTAGTTGTTTACAACAAGGTTTGAAGAAAATTTGCCTTAAGAGGAACTGTCAGAAATAGATTAGACTGCATAACATTCTATGTTTTGATGGCACACTAAAGAGCAGCACTTACTATATGAGCATATGTAGGTTTGCCTATATGACAATGTCATTCTTTCACTTCTTCCTCCAACAACTCCCATATTGGTTTTTATGTTTGTTTGTCTGGTTAAACTGTGTTCTAGACACATTACCAAAAAAAAAGGGTAATACTAAATCTTATGGATTTTAATTGTTGCCAAACATCATGATAAATTTAAATAATATCCTTCCTTTTACTTACAATTTTAGTTCAGCTACTATAGTTATGTATTTTGTGTTTCCTATATATAGCAAATACTATTTTAACATTTGTGAAGTCCAGAAGCTTCTTGGCTAGGTTTTAATTTTAGAGAACAACAGCTGACATATCAGGGATATACAATAGTTTTATTCTTTCACACTCAGAATAGAAGCTGTAATACAAATCTGTTATTTCAGTACAACATATAGGACAGGTGATGTGGTTAAGTGGAAACAGATGAGGGTTTTGCAATATTATTACAAAATGGAATTCTATAATACTTCCTTTTCTCTTCAAGCATATGTTAATCTCAGCTCATCTGTTTGATGAGCTACATCTTTATGTAGCTCGGTTTACTCATAAAATAGTATCTGTTGACTTGTGAAGAGGATCTTGTAGGTTAAGTTGTCAGCCACAGTTATTCCCAGTAGCATCCAGTAAAAGCAAAACTCATATGTGCTATGGTTTGGATACAGTTTGAGTGTGTCCTCCAGACGTTCATGTGCTGGAAGCTTGGTCACCAGTGTGGCAATATTAAAGTGGTGGAATCATTAAGAACCAGGGCCTAGTGGGAGGGGCTTAGGTCATTGGGGCTCCACCTTCATCAATGGATTCATGCTGGTCTTGTGGAATGGGTTGGGTCTTCTAAAAGTGAGTTAGTGTCTCAGAGAATGGGTTATTATAAAAAGAGTGAGCCTGGCTCCTCGCTGGTCTCATTTCCTGCTTTGCCACACGAGCTCCGTCTTCCACACATGCTCCTGCCATTGAGATACAATCCAGCATGAGGACCTCCGCAGAGCTGAGCAGACAGCAGCACCATGGTCTTGAACCTCCAGAACTGTGAGCTAAAAGCCTCTTTTCTTCATAATGAAGTGCCCAGCCTCAGGCATTTTGTTCTATCAACACAAAACAGACTAAAACAATATGTCAACATTGTTTTTAAATGATTCCCTGACAAATTTTGTTTTACTTATAAACTTGCTTAAGAGAAGAAGTATTTCTTTGTGTCTGCACATGGAAAGAAAGTTACAGCCTGACATGTATTCTAATATTTTATTTGTAATTTCCTTGATAATGTTTACTTATTGAAACATGGGGAAAATTGAAGGCTAGTTTTTGAAGGACTCAAACAAAGATGGTGCCATTATACTCCTTTCAGTAAAGCTTGAATTTTTTTTTTTTTTTTTGCGGTACTGAGGATTGAACGCAGGGGCATTCTACCTCCGCGCTACACCCCCGGCCCTATTTTTTATACTTTATTTTGAAACCGGGTCTCACGAAGTTGCGGAGGGCCTCACTAGGTAGAGAGAGAGAGACAGGGAGAGAGAGAGAGAGAGAGGGAGAGCGAGCTGAGTCTGGCCGCGAACCCGGATCCTCCGGTCTCCGCCTCCCAAAGTACTGGGATTTCAAGCGTGCGCCACCACGCCCGGCAAAGCTTGAATTTTTGAGTGGATAGACCATTTTGATGTCAACTCTCCCAGTCACTTTATGACCATTAATATGAATACTTAATATGCACATATGTTTAGAAAAGGTTTTAACGTTGGCCTCATCAGATCATCAGAGCAGAACTGTAATTAAGCCAAGTACTCAAATACCATTCTTAATAACTCTCTTATTAAACTCTATGGTTTTAAAGATGATTGTTTATTTTGATTCATCAGTTACTTATTCCTCTGTGATGAGCTTGAAGTGCTTAAATGGAGTTTTTAAATGATTCATGTGCCTTGGAGAAAAAAGAAAAATATCATAGGGTGGAGTTTTCTACTTTTGTGTGCTGACATTTGTGCTGATGGTATTATAATTAAATTCACTGTTAGAGCTCCAGTCATTTGAGGTATTTTAAACTGTCATTTGTCTACTACTATTATTGTAAATTCTGGAGGAGATGGCATCTACAATTTTTATCAGAGTCATTTACATTCTGATACTAAGCGATTTTAAAATTATATAACTCTGAATATATAAGTTTTAATATTAAGAAATACCCATATTTTCTTTGTTTATATGGTTGAATGGGCTTTTGGGGATTTACAAAATAATTAATTATTTGTTTTTTAAAAATTACTCCTGGACTCTAAATTTGTAAGATTATTTTAAAACATCTCACAAGCATCTGGCCACTTCCAAATTCTTATTTTGCCTTTCTTATCCCATGGAAAGACACTGACCATCAAGTAAATCTTTGACTTTTATTGAAGAATGAAAATCATATATCTAATAAATATATTATCAAAATAGTAATTCTTAAACAATTCTTAACTTCATTTTATCATGAAGTGATTAATGAAAAGGTACTAACAACAAATGTGAGTTGCATTTGGAGCTACAAAATAGAAAGAGCTAGCCTATCATATTCCTGATGTTTATCTAGATTATATGTTGTGTTCTCTATATTATATATGTCATTTTATTAAAATCCACGTTATTTTAGACTGCAAAGACCCTTAGAGACCTTCTATACCAGCAACCCTCAGATTGGATTTACCTCAGAGCTTTAAAACTTGTTCTATGCATTCTGCAGCAATTAAATTGGAATCTCTGGAATAGTCCCTAGGCATCTAAGGTTTAAAAATTTCTTAGGTGATTCAGATGCATAGCTTAATGTAAGAACCAGTGGTCTAGGCTAGTGGTCCCCAAGCTCAGCCACAAGTTTCACCTGCAGTTTGTTAAAGCACAGATTCATGGCCCTCACCTCTAGAGAATCTAATTAAACATCTGGATTGAGTCTCAGAAATTTCAAAATCCTAAGTGCTAAGGACTAAATCGTATACCCCAAATTCATGTGTAAGCCCTACCTTCAATCTGATTGTATTTGCAGAAAGGACTTTTAGGAGCTCATGAAATGAAATCATAAAGGTGATGCCTTCTAAGAGAGATAGAGATAGAGACAGATAGGTAGATAGATAGATGATAGAAGATAGAAGATAGAAGATAGATAGATAGATAGATAGATAGATAGATAGATAGATAGAGAAGAGAATGCTCCATGTACAGGCCACATGAGAACACCGCAAGAAGCCTATTGTCTGCAAGCCAGGAAGAAACTCCTCTTCAGAAACTGAACTGTCTACCAACTTGATCTTGGACTTCCCAGCCTCCAAAACTGTGAGAAATAAATTTCTCTTGTTTCAGCCACCAAGTCTATGGTATTTCTTTATGGTAGACCAAGTTAATGCCAGTAGGCCATGAAGCAAACTTTAGAGTACCACTAACCTAGACCATATCTCCTAAAAGTTCTATTTTAATTTGTTTGGGAGCAATAAAAGGCATTTTTTAAAAGTTTCCTAGGGGAATCTAAGTATAAGCAGTAATAAGAACAACTCTACTAGGCCAGTTTCTTCCATTTATCACCAAGGACACTGGAACTTAAAAGATGAAGTGATCTGCCATGTTATCATGCTTTACACTATTGCTAAGTTTTCCAAATTTATAGGGAGAAAAAGAGAAACTTTTTTTTTCTGGGGTTTATACTGCTAGTACATAAAAAACTTAATCCTAGACCCCAGCACTCTTGGTTTCCAGTCTTAATTCATTCATTTTTCCCAAATGAAAATTTGCCCACATGAAAATTTGCCCAATTTGGGCAGATTTACTTGAAGGGACTTTCCCATTATACTATAATCCAAGATTATTGTAGCCTATGTTCTATTTCTACTTCATAACAGTTACTACATGCCTAATACATAATCAGAAAGCAATGTGAATATATATTATTTATAACCTATATGTGATAAATACCTGGCTAATCTTATATTAATCTGCCCACCATGAACAGAAACACAGCTTTCTAGCATTAGCCTATTTGTCTAATAACAGGAAATTTAGAAAACTGATTCGTGCAATAAAAGATGGAAACTTAAAGCTTCCAAATGCCTTAAGTCCTAGGTATAATGAGAGGATAAATAACTTAAGATGGGTAAATTTTGTTGAAGGTTTCACCTCCAGGAAAGGTGCTTATGTAGCTATTCTAAATATGTTGTGATATGAGCTTACACTGCCCACATCTCAGTGGGGAAATTATATCACAATAATATATGCCATTAAGTTTAACAATGCTAAACCCAGAGGGCTATCCTATGCACCTTTGAGTAGGTATTTTATTTCCTTCAAAAATAAAGTTTATGCACTGACATTTTGTTAATGGGTGCAATGCATGTTTACATTTTTAAAATAAATTTCCAGGGTTAAAATATGAAGACTACAAAAGGAGAAATTCATTATACTTTCTTGCCCAAAGGTGCAGCATGGTGAAGTGGGAAAGTGAAAGTTTTGCTAGGAATCAGATGGTTTGGTTTCTCTTCCCACTTCTATCAGTTATTAGCAATGAGAACAGGTTAACAGTCCCCAATTAGGCTAACCTCATTTCTTTGTGAAATGATAGGGCTAGAATATAATTATTCCAAGTTTCCTTCTACCATTCTCATTTAGATGATAAAGGTTTGTAAGGGGCACTATTTTTCTGTTTGACTATAGTTAGGCTTTTAAATTTTGTTACTTTAGCATTTTTTTAAAATAGTAGTGTTTCCATATGGCCATGATGAATAAAAATGGCAGTCAAAATTGGCACTATTAGAAATGATAAAAATGAAAGAATACACAGAAGATCTGTGTATTCTTCGGAGTTAGGTGAGAAAAGGATATAGAAGCATGTTATTGGACTACCATCTTCAAATTTAACATTAGCAAACTGTCCATTATTCGTCATCTTAACAATAGTATAAATACAAAACAGCTAAGATTTTCTTTGCTTGATTAATCTCATCAACAAAAGAAAAAGTTTATGTGGGGCGTAGAGGCACACGCTTGTAATCCAAGTACTTGGGAGGTTGAGACAGGAGGATTGCAGGTTCGCAGTCAGCCTCAGCTACTTAGTGAGGCCCCCCACAACTTAGTGAGACCCTGTTTCAAAATAAAGAATAAAAAATAGGACTGGGCTATATATCGGTGGTAGAATGCCCCTGGGTTCAATCCCCAGTTCCACACACACAAAAAGTCTGAATGGCCTGAATGTTAAATATGTTTTGGAATTCATTATGTATGATACTCAGGTGAAAAAGTTTGAAATGAAGCTGTGTTTGGTGGCGTATGCCTGTAATCCTAGTACTTGGGAGGCTGAGACAGGAAGATTGCAGATTCAAGGCCATCCTCAGCAACTTAGTAAGACCCTGTTTCAAAAATATAAAATTAAATAGGGCTGGGGGGTTTAGTTCAGAGGTAGAATGCCCCTGGGTTTAGTCCCCAGTCTCTCTCTCTCTCTCTCTCTCTCTCTCTCTCTCTCACACACACACACACACACAAAATGAAACATTAACTGCAATGTGAAATCAACTTCACTACTTCAACCAATATTGAAATCAAGCATTATTTTTCCCAAATTGCATATCCAAAAGTATTTAGAAAGCACATTAATGAATGAAAATGAAGCTTCATAATATTTATATAATTATTAAACTAGAACGAATGTGGTGAATAAGCATATTCTTATGAATGCTTCATTTAGTTCAAGTGCCTGTTTGGTAACAGTCCTAGGGTTCCTAAATTTTCTGTACATTGGAATCAGAGGACTTTAAACACAGTGGACATTATGATTTGAGTGGTACAGGCTGTAGCCTGGGCATCAGAAGTTCTAAATATTCTTTTCTGTTTTTTATGTCCAGCAAAGCTCGGGAAGCACATTGGTTCTGATGGTTGCACATTAGAAAGAACTATCTTTAAAAGCATGTGGATTTAAATCAGAATTTCTGAGGCAAGACTGGGCGATGCTGTGTTTTAGGTACTCCCAGGTGATGCTGCCCTGCAGCCAGGGGTTAGAATTTCTATTACAAAACAGTGCCAGGCAACTCCTTATCTTGTCCTGAATACTTCAGCACAAAATCCCATTAGGCTTGGCTTCTGAACTAGTGCAAACTGGTGTGATCTCAACTACTTTTAGCAGGTTTGTGAGAGGTAGGGATCAGATACAGCCAGGAAACAAAACAAACAAACAAACAAACAAACAGTAACAACAAAACAGAGCCAGGTGTGGTGGTGCATGTCTGTAATCCCAGTCCTTGGGAGGCTGAGACAGGAGTATCACAGGTTTAAGAACAGCCTCAGCAACCTAATGAAACCCTGTTTCAAAACAAAAAATAAAAAGGGCTGGGGGTGTGGCTTGGAGTTAGAGTGCCCCTTGGTTCACTTCCCTGTACAACAATAACAACACACACACAGAGAGAGAGAGAGAGAGAGAGAGAGAGAGAAAACCCAGGCATGTTCCAGTCCACACAAGACTGATTTTAAAGGGTGTCTTGCTGTTCTAGAACTATTCTAAGTTGTGATCATCAACAACCACTTACTGAGTTCTCCCTTCTTGTCAGGCACTGCTTGTGCAATATTTTGTTTATTCGTTCTAGAAACTGAGATAAGTATAAATATCAGACTCCTACTGATGAAAAACGTGGAACTCTAAGATGTTAAATGACTTGCCTGCCTGAAGCCACACAGTGACAGAGAGTCTGGCTTTGAGCCCAGTAGTTCAACCTCAAAATCCAAGCTCTTAATTGATGGACACATTAAATTCTCCTTCGTTATATCTAGACTGGGACACACCCACAATCTGAAACTGCATTCTAATTTAATAAATATGCACCATGCTAGGAAACATGAAGAAGAGATACAGAAATGAAGACAGTCTCTATCATGAAGGAGCTTATAGTTTAGTAAAGGAGATAAAAGCAAAAACAAACAAAACTATCAAGTAAAACTCACCTGGGATAGTAAAATTGGACTGGCATCCTGAAAGGCAGGTTTAGTCTGCCTTGCGATTGTGTTGATCTTGGAGCCACATGTGCTGAAGTTACAGATATATGGGTTTATTCTGGCCTTATGCATTCTGTTTACCTAGAAGAAGACATCACAATTAGCCTGGGAATAAATTCAGTGGGTGATAGAGTCAGGTCATGAAGAGAGGAGTTGAGCTATTTCTTGAAATAATAAATCATACCAGCACATGGACACTGGGCAGTCAGAGTCCCATGCCATGAACCTCATAACCTTTTGAACACATCTCTTCCTTCCTTACACTTTTCTGAAAGAAGTCAGATTGTGGCCATAAGAGGATTAGGTACTATCTCAGTGCCTGTTGTAAGGAATCACTAGTTGGAGTCTAGCCTTGATCAATATTCATTTTCTCATTTCCTTAGTGATGTCCACCATTCTTTACCACATTTAAGAAAACCATTAAATGCTTAAACTCCTTTTGGTTCATTCAGTAACTGTGAGGAAAAGAACAAACATCTAATTTCATTCATTCATGTAGCAAATATCAATGATCACTTTTGTAATTTCAAATAACAATACTGTAATTTGGAAGGTGTTTGAGACATGTTTGGTAATTTATAATAAATAATGAGGTGATTTAAAACCATCCATTTCGAAAGTCAATTGTGAATGAATGGAGAACAGCTTTCTACTGAGGCCAACACTCAAAATATGAATAGGCATTTAGATATGAAAAGTTAGTATATGCCAAGTGGGTTAGTGGAAAGAGGCTGGGTATGATATCAGCAAACTTAATCATATGTGGCCTGAGCTACTTATGTTTGGGGAAATTCACTTCAACTCTCTGAGCCTCTGTTTCCTCAATGGTCAGATGGTATAATGCCCACATCAGCGCCTGTAAGGATAAAATAAGACATCTGCATGTGCCTTTCATACTTAATCATCTGTCAGAGGATTTGAGGCCAGGAAATATGTACCTGCAGGAGAGATGTATATAAAAATCCCAAATCATGGCTCCGGGTGGAGGTGGAACTCAATTATGATTAGGAATGTAGGAATATATTTCATTTTGCTTTAATGATGAAAACTAAGCCCAGGAAGCTTGAGTCATCTGGGATGAAGCAGCAGCAGCAGAATAGACTCAGGAGGAACAGGTCAGGGCTGGAAAAGCCAGGGAGGCAGGCCTGTTAGATGTCTGGCCAGGGCTGAATGCTCAGAAATGGAAGGAGAAGCTCAAGGAGATTATCACTGAGTAAGTAAGTATAACTAAAGGGCAACATGGCTTGAACAAACCAAAAAGATCATCCCTTTGACCTGAGGATGAGAAAACATGTAGGTGTAGGGTACAGCAGTTTTACAAACAGAATACATTTGACCTGGGGGGAGGGATGTTTCAAGAATTGAAGCAGTTGTCATGGAGCAGCTGACTGGTTAGTAAAAGCTACAGGGCAGATTTGAGTTAAACTGAGTGAATTAAACTCAACAAGAGGAACATAAACCATGGGCATGTAACAGCCCTGGAATATTGGGGTCTGTTAGCTAGAGCCAAAAATAAACTAAGGACAACAAAAAATACATTTGTGAAATTTTTGTTCAAATAAAAACATGTAAGGGATGCCTCTGCTTGATATAAATGGATGTTAAGACAGAAATACATTTTTTCTTATCTCCTCTATCATTAAAACAAAAACAGAAACATTCAACTGAAAAGGTAAGGTAAACATTGCAAGAGTTAACTGAATACTAAGAGGACAAACTTAGAAGAGAATAACCAAACTCTTTAAAGCTTAACTTCTCCTGCCTAGAAAATTCACATCTCAGCAAGGAGAGTCTGCCAATAAGGACTTGCGGCTAGAATGGGCACAGAAGGAGATGAACACTGAAAGACTGGAGATGGACAAGTGGAGGTGCAGTTTTCAAAAAAGAAGCTTGATTCCTGAAACCAAGATAAGAGACTTTTCACAAACACTGAGCAAAATTAATAAACCTATGATTAAAGTATCAGCTAGGCACTTAGAAAAGGAAGAAGCAATTTAGTAGATGTTAACAAGAATTTACCAAGGAGTCATTTCCTTTTTTTTGACAGTGTTGCTATACCAGTAGAACAAAGACATCTAACAAAGTGTATCTATTATTTCTTTGCAGCTGCATCTGGGAGAAAGGGCTTACTTTTTCCTAATCCTTCAGCTGGGGTAAAGGTGGGAGCCCCCTTTTCTAATTCTTATAAAGGTGCCATGTACCTGTGCACAATAGCTTGCTGCCCTAGGACAAGGGAAGAATTTGTCTAGGTAACATGGGTCCCCAATGATCAGAATATTCAGCAGCATGCAAATCCAGTGGTGGTTGGCAGAAATTGTCTGAACCTGAGAACTTAAATGATGACATGGGATACAGACTGGATTTGCAGGGGACATAAAACTGGGAAGTAGAATTAGTCGGTTATGTTCATAATACCCAACGTGTAAACAAGTTAAAAGAAGAGACCCAATTTAACATAATAGAATTCAGTAGAATCACATATAAGTGTTGAGCACAAACTGCAATGACTGTAGGTGGGGAAGGTGTGTTTCAGCAGCAGTTGTGAAAAAAAACTTTACCACCTTAGGGTTTAGAAGACTGTCATACAGGAGTCAATGGGGTATTATTGCTACCATACAAGCTCTAAAGATATATTTAGGAAAATGTAGTAATTAGAACAGAGCCATTAAACATCTTTCTACTTTGTTATTTGAATGAAAGCTTGAATTCAATTCTTGGGATCAGGTTTGGAGGATTCTGGCAAAGTCCCATGGACGAGGAAAAGATGATGGAGGTGGGTCTCTACCCAGGCAAACTGACGCATTTCCTGTGGAATCAAGGCTAGATGCATCCTGTAGACCACGCAAGGCAAAATTACAGATCTATGAAGATGTTCTACAGTGGGGTGCTCTTTGCAAGAGGTGGATGTTGTCCACAGGCAGATTTCCAAGTCAATCAAAAGCAAAATTTGGGGGAGCAAATGACAGTGGTACTGCTGATGTAGGATACAAGAAATAAATAAGTAGAAAGGAGACAGGAACAAAAAGGAAAAGTAAAATATAATTTTAATATAAGAACCTAGTGTAAAGTACCTCAATCTTTACTCCCCAAACCAGTTCTCTTTCCCAGACCTGTCTCTCCCAAATTTCTAGGAAATCCATAGATCCTAGAGTTAACTGAAAGAAACTGTAATTGCCATGTGCATTGTCAACAAGACAGATATGATACCTTGAGAAACATATGATTTAGGACACTCTTCAGCTTATCTGTTAATCAGATAATAAAGCTCTCGATCAGCATGAGGACGCTAAGGATGACCAGACCACCAGAAACTGCCTCGTGACTACCAGACTGAGGTCATCCTCCCTAAAGCTGACCAGATCACCAGACCACCAGAAACTGCCTCAGGAACTACCGGACTGAGATCCTCCTCATATACCCCCTCTTGCTCACCCCTCACAAAAGTTCCCTCTAAGAAAAGAGCCCTGCACTCCCCAAAATGGCTCTCTCCCTCTTGAGATGGCCTATATTCTCCTTTGAAGGTGTATTTCCTACCTTCCTAAATAAACTTCTATCTATGTCTCTGACTGGCATGTGCTGAAATTCTTTTCCCTCACGTTAGCCAACAACCCCGCAGATCATGAGTTCCTGAGTTGAGGAATGGACCCATTACCCCCAACACTGCTGCCTTTGAAGAATTCTCAATCCTGGCTGCACATTGTGGTTACATGGGAAGAGATTTTAAAATGCTGATGCTGGCAGGGTATGGTGGTGCAAGCCTGTAATCCCAGTACTTGGAGGTTGAGACAGGAGGATCCTGGGATCCAGACCAGCTTCAGCAATGTAGTGAGAGCTAGAGAGTCTGTTTCAAAATAAAAAATAAAATAGGGCTGGGGGTGCAGCTTGGAGGTAGAATGCCCATCTCAAAACAAATAAACAAAAAAACCCCAGACTACTTATTGGGAAGTTAATTAAATTAACAAGTTAAATAAGCCAGATATTTTTTTAAGGTCTCTTCCAAATTTGAGAAGATAAACGGAAATTAACACATGGATTGCATACTATACAACTAGACACACAATTTATCCTAGTGCCTGGCATGTGGTAAACTCTCAATAAATATTAGCCATTTTTATTGTATCCCCTCTGAAACTGTTCAGTGGATTTTATATCTCTACACTACAGATGAGGAAACTGAGGCTCTGAATTTGATTTAGCTTTCTACTGCCCACAGTAAGCTGCAAAATATGGATTTTAAGCATATTAAAACAAGTTCTAAAGTTCAGAGCCCCTTCTCTCCTCCACAGGCCTTTTCTAACACAATAGGAAGCTTATGCAAATCAATGGTCTACCTGAAGGAACGTGTGTGTGTGTGTGTGTGAGGTGTGTGTGTGAACCCAGGGGTGTTCTACCACTGAGCTGCATTCCCAGCCCTTTTCATTTCAAAACTCCTAACCTGCTTGTGAGCAATCTCCCTTAAATGCAATTTCTGAAAAAGAGAAGCACAAAAGTAGACATCCACAATTCTTAGAACCATCTGTAGCCAGATGAAGCTCCTCTAAAACCTCTGGGGGGGGGGATGGAAGGTGGTGGCTCTTGAGAACACAAAGCAAAGGTGGAGAATAGCACATCTTTAAAACGAGGCCTCCATTCTAATGAATGGGTTAGTAACTTACACATCTATTGCTTCTGTAGTCTTGCTTTGGTAGGTTAATTACAGCTAACTCTGAGTGAGGGGAAATGAGCCCTGCAGTGATGTTGCTGGTCAGATCTTTCAACTCTGGGGAGGGGGGCTGGACTGGGCTGAATCTGTAATCAGTGTGGCTGCTTTTTAACAGACCAGGAGTAAGGAAACTAATGTTGCAAATGCTTCACCTGAAGAACTTGGGTGGAGTTCTCTCTCCCATTTACACACGCAGGCACACACACACACACACACACACACACACACGTGCGCGCGCACACAATCTTTCTCTCTCTCTTGTCTATGAGATAAGATAAATGCAATTTCCTCTTGTTAGCTGCAGACAAATGCTCTGCTCCCAACTCTTTATCTTTTATGATTAAAATCTGTTCAGTTTGCAGGCTTCAGCGCTTCCGGATTTAGGGTATTTTCTTGGTACAGTCAAGGCAAGAACTGCTTCTGATTGGGTGACTTCCCTCCCTTCTCTTTTAAGAGTAAAACCTAAAACCGAATGCAGGAGAAAAGGGGGAGTCTCAGTTTGGGAACGGCCCAGAGAAGTGGGCACCAGCTCCGGAGGTGGGACCCTTCAGTTCTCTGGGCTTTCCTCTGGGAGGGCTGTACGGAAGCATCAGCTCCTCCCCCTGGGCTTCCAAAAGTTATTCCTTTGGGTGAGATTCCAGAGTCGAACTTCCAGCGTAGGGGTCATAAGAAACTAGAGCAAAGTAGAGCCACAGAGGCCTGGCGGGCCGGGTGCCTGACTCGGGGATCGGAGGGGAAGGCCGAGCTGCGAATCCCGAGAGAAGATCAGGAGAGCGCAGGGCGGGCCGGAGGTCGGGGTTCGGCCAGGGAAAGGGGTCCCCGTTTCCCCTTCCCCATCCTCGCCTCCCTCGGCTGTGCTGACGTTGCGGTTTCCTCCTCCCGGCAGCAGCCGAGCTCCGCGCCTCCGCCCCCTTCGCCCACACCCCGCCCGCCCGCCCGGCTGCAGTGGCGCCGCCCGAGGCTGCAGCGGCGCATCCCGGGGCGCAGCGCCCACCGCACCCATGGCGCGGCGGGCGCGCCGAGGGTTCGACTCCGAGGGGGCTGGGGGCCCGCGCGCCCTGGAGTGACGGGGCCGAGGCCGAGGGGCGACGCGGGAGCGGACGGAGCCGCGGCGGGGAGCGGTAAGCGGCGGGGCGCGGGCGGGCTCCACTCTCCTCCCGAGACTCGGCGGGTCGCCCGCGGGGCTGGCGGGGGGCGCAGAGCCACGTCCCCGCCGGGCCCCGAGGGCGCGCGGGCGTGCGCGGGAGGGCAGCCTGGAGTCCCCTCCACCCCTCGAGTGCGGGCGCGGAGCCTGGCGCGCCATCCGACCCGGGGGTCGCTTTCCCTGGCCCGGCCGCGATTTCCCCGGCGGCCCGCGGCGCGGGGCTCCCTTCGGTCGGGCTGGGTGGCGCAGCCTCGCACGCGTTCCTCCGAACCCCACCAGCCCGGGAGGGGTGCCGAGCCCGGTGCTGGCGGTCTGACTTTGCAGCCGCGGAAGCCCAGGCAGCACGCCCGAGCCTCCCCCAGACGGGGGGTTCAGCGCTCCTCGGCTCCGCGGACACCCGGAGAAACTGTTGGTAAACCTCACCCGCGAGGCCGCCCCGGGCGGGGGCTGAGTCACTGGCTGGGAAGCGCTGTGAGGATGCCACAGGAGCTCAGGGGCTGTTGCCCTGCAATCTGAGCTAAGTTTGTGACCTGAGAACTTTTTCGAACTGTTTCCTTTAATCTCTCTTTTAAGGCAGCAGTCTCTTGTGTAGGCCGGCCGGCATGAGGATTGCAACCCAGTGCATTGCTTCGAAGGCAGGAGGGGAATCTCATTTACCTGGAATTCCTTAGGCCAGGAAGTGACACGTTATGTTTCTAAGGATCTTGAAATAAAAATAAAATTCTTAAGGATTTTTTTCGTTCCTCGTGGTTTAGTTACATTAAATTTGAGAATGGACCTTCTCACTTAGAAATATTTTCAATTTTTTCACATTATAGAATTTATCCTTTCAAGAATTCCCTTCAGTTTTTTTGACTTCTCAATAAATGATACTCTCTAGGAAATGAAACATTGAGGTAAAATATTTTATAGAATATTCAGACTGTTCTACTAAATGGGATCACAGAAATGTCATATGCATATAAGAAATAAAATATAGGATTTTCTGAGTGTTTCATGTGTTACTTTTTTCCTTTAAGGTCACTAATACAAACAGAAGCCCTTTTATGAAGTGTGTAGGTAAGCTCTGTTTTAGTAAAAACGGAGGAAAGATAGAATTTGATGCCTCCATACCTAGTGACCTCTCTGTGGATTTAGCAAAAAGTGCAAGACAGTGCTGGTTACTGAGGGGACTGCAGGGGTGTAAGAGAAACAGTCCTAGCTCCCTTGGAGATAGATACAGAAAGAGAAAAACAAGCAGCACCTGTGAGTTTGAGTGTGGGAAGAGTTATTTTTCATTGACTGGCACATGATATCAGTGTTAGTTTCACCAAGTTCTAGTTAAATAAAAACAGTGGCCCACAAAATAGATTTTAACATTCAGATTTAAAATTGGTAGTACAGTCACCTAGTAAAGGGGAATTCTTGAAAAAAAGAACTTTGACAAAGAGGGACATTTCCCTCAGAACACAACATAGGCCTCTGCATGATGGGGTTTTTAGGTTCCATTCCAGTCCCACTTGGCAGGGGCTGTTTCAGGTTCCTCCCTCTGAGGTTGGGGACTGGTGGAGGGAAAGCACTTGGTAAGAAAAATCGGCTAGGTTTGTTTTTCAGGCGAGGTCAATACCATCTTAGTCACGGCGTGTGTATCTATCTACGTTAGTAGTTATGAAAGTGGTTCTCAAGTTAACTAGTAGAGCCGTGTGCTATGTCCTGTCCAGTGTCTAGCAGTGATGCCCTGGGAGGACTTGGTGGTCATCCTTGAGCTGAAGTTATTAACTTCTCAGATGTTCCCCAGTGCCGCATTGTAAAAAAAACTTTTTAAAAATTTTTTTCCTTTTTAATATCTGAGAAAGTGCATTCTTCAGTTACTAAGATATTGGTTTATACATTTCTTAATGTTGTGTTAAGAGTACTTTGCTATTTATTTCTACTTGCCTTCTCTTTCTTTGTTGCATGAAAGAAATGACATGATTCTCACTCAATATTATGATTTCAATAAATGACTGGAGGGAAAAAAGGAAGGTAAAATATTTAAATTGGGTTTTAATATACTGGTTTTCAAAGGGGGTAAATAAATTACCAAAAGACCAGCGTTTTGCAGTTGCAGCCTGTATTAAGTCTTACTTAGACATTAGGATGTTTGAATCCTAAATATAGTAAATATCCTTATAATGTTTCACCATCTCTACAGCCCATTAAATAAAAAAAAGGAATATACTGTATTGCCCTGGATGTGTTTGTGGCAGGCCTGGGAGGAGAACCAGCACCTGTGGTGGAGGGAGCGTCATCATAGTGGATACATTACTCCATTTACTGGGAGGGGCTGGATCTTTGCTATTGTGAAGGAGTGAGTAAGGCTCCAAAGGAATTTCCATGACCAGTAACCCCACTGAAAGAGTGTGTCTGAGCAAAAAACAGGAAGGTTCTTATTAAATGTCTTTAGCAGAGCCTGGTGGCACACACCTGTAATACCAGTACTTGAGAAGCTGAGACAGGAGGATTGCAGGTTTGAGGCCAGCCTCGGCAATTTAGTGAGGCCCTCTACAACTTAGTGAGACCCGGTTTCAAAATAAAATATAATGTAGGGCTGAGGGTGTAGGTTGGAGGCAGAGTACTCCAATACCACAAAAAAGGGAAAAGTCTTAAGTTTTTTTTTAATTGAATTATTATCCCCTACAGTGATTTGTACAATAAAACTCTCTGGGGGCCACCCAATTACTGGCAAATGTTTGGATGGCACAATAAAATTCTGCAGAGTTGGAATTGGTGCTCAACATGGGAATGAGGCAAGTGTCTAAGCCTAGAGGGAAATTATTTTCCCATGAAATTCATATGGTGAATTAGTGGCAGAATGAAAAATCAACATTAGAATCCCAGACTTCTAAGGGATTGATCCATGCTTCTATTTGGTGTTAGCAGTAATTAGAGATGATTTTTCAGAAAGTCTTCTCTACTCTCAAATTCCAATTGGAAATTCCCTTTTAAAAATTAAGCTTCACATTAAGTGGGTAATATTTTTCATTGAGATAATTGTCAATTATATATAATTAGTAAATGTGATTCCAAATTCTGATCCTCTTAGTGTTTCACAACTTCTAGTTATATATAGAGGAACGGTTTGGTTAGTTGATGGTGAAGTGTTTCAGAAAAGAATCAAACTAGAAGAGAAATAAAAAGTGTTGCAGATAGGATAAAGGGGGCCATTACTGTTAGTAAACTCTTGCCTATAAACTTATATGCATTTACACAGTTGAAAGAAATTTCCGTGGTAGATCATACAGCTACACAAATACTTGCATTTTCAAGTTACCTAGTACTTTTTTATTGTTTCAAAAGATTCTAATATTTTCATATTTTAGCCTAGTGGAAATGGAGAGGGATATAGAGCAGGTGTCTTACCTTTAGTGGAGCAGAAATGGAAATCCTGAAGGTAAGAGACTTGTCTATCATTTTACAAGTAATTAGTGGCATAACTCAAGTATGAGGTGAATGTAAATTGTGCATTTAATGCTGTGTTTTGCCTTTGTGAGTCCAAGTTCATATTATTAAAAACTTACAGTTCAGTTTCCTGTAGATCTCCTTTATTATCCCTTTTCTTTCTCACCACTGCCCATGGACTGTGAGCCCTGTAGAATGTTTATTTGCTTCCCAGGCTTCTCCATAACTGGCTGTTTACAGATGGCCTCTCTCTCTTCTTATGCCTAGAGGGGATTCCATTGTGGGGCCTCTTCTAATTCCTGCAGAGCCCTGGGCTCATCTCTCAGTTCATATTAGCCAGCATCCTTGGTGCTTTACCAATGGTGTTGCTAACTTCTGCCATGTGCAGGCAAGCTGCAGCCTGCTGAGGGTGTGGATTCCAGCTCCTCCTTCAGACGCCCAGAAGAGTGTAAACCTGCTGGAGGAAAAGTGTTCAGAGAGCCTGTTAGAGATCCCAGAGAAGAAAGGGAATGATTTTAATTTGGAAAAGAAGAAAGATTGTGGAGGCCAGCTGTTTATTTCTTGAAGGGAGTAGTATGTTCAATTCTTAGTTCAGAATAACACTATGAATTTTAATGTGTATTAAGCTTACCACTGGGTTTCCTTCTATTTGTTTCAGCTTCCTTGGAGTATTCTGTAAACATGATCTTAGTGAGTGCCATCATCGAATGTTGGTAAACAATTCTTGAACAGAATTTCCCTCTTCAATAATATGTAGAAGCTATAGCCAATACTGATAATAGGCATGATTTGCTTTGACATTTTGTATTTGGGAATAATTATAACCATAAGTATAGTCTTGTTATTAAAAATATAAGAAGACATATGGAGTTATATTTCAGTTACACATATGGGGCATAGCCATTGTGGGTTATTTGTGTCCATTTGCTTTGTTCTAGACAGGGTCAGAAAGAGTTTGCCATCGACTGTAACTGTATATGTCTTCATGCCACACCTCCCCCCACACACCTTTTGGCAGGTATTATTTGTAGAATTAGTAGTACCTCTCTTCTCCCCAATAAATGTGATAGTAGGAAAAATCATAAAAATCCCCAGTGTGTGTTTAAATTAGCATTCATACTCTTCTAGTACAAATTGAATAGGCCCATAGCCAGTTTAAAAAGCTCTTATTTACATCTTTTCATTTGAAATATTCATTGCACACACATATACCATAGAGTTGTAAAGCTGGGTTTGTTGATCCGATCTGGTGTTTGCTAAGCATTTAATGCATGCGAAGTTACCCCACAACAAAGTTGAGTCAGCATTTCATAACTCTTAAAAGAAAATTTATGAAGGAAATGGGCTCCGCAAGCTTGTGGGTCTATAATATTTTTATTGATGAAGTATGCAGACAGTGGACTGGCTTTACTGTGGCCGTCAATGGCTGTTGCAAGGAAAATGAGGATATTTGTTAACAATTTCTGAAGTGGGAGGTAGCATTAGTGTTGGCTGTATAAATTTGGTGTAAAATGTTAGTAATCCTCAGTTTGTGTCGTCAATTCAGTATAGATTACTCATGTGAAGAATAACTGACTAGAAATTGACTCTTGTTATGGAATACTCTTTTAGATTGGAGTATCAGAAGGATTATTGGACTTCTAAAGTTACATCCAGAAAATTACATCAATGACAAGAAACTCAAGAACTGCATGATAAAAATCACTAAGTAGTTTAAAAAATATTTCATGCCAAGGTTCACTCACCACCCAACACAGAGTAGATTCATAGTGCAGACCTCGGTGCCTGGCAGCAGGGAAACACTGCTTACCTTCTAGATGGGGCACTGAGTTTTCCTTCTTGCTGTTCAGATGTCTCTGAGGACGTACTATAAGCGATGAATTTCTAGACTTCTACAAAATCTTGGAAAAAAAGCCCTTTCTTGTGGCCTTTGCAGTTTAATGACATAATTCCAGGAGGTATGAGCAGGGCCTGGCTCTCCAGCCCCATGGACAGTTGTGTGACAGGGGCCAGCTGGAGTTTGGAATCACCTGCAGTCTCTCAGGGGAGGAACGGGCCTGGCCAGAAGGAAAATGTGGATGGAAAGGGAATGTTAAACAGCTGTTTTCCATCTTCCTCGAAGAAAAGGAAAGGGGAAATCAACTTACATCAAGCATCAACAGGGATTTATACTAAACACAGTGAAGTTTTTCTGAGCGTTTTTATTCTTTAGGATGGGTTTCTGAAGGAGACCTTTGAGTTCCATACCTAGAAAGATTAGAATGAGGTTGTCTTGAAAGGATGTTAGACTTTGTCTTGTGGGCCTTTGATTTTATGACTTCATACCTCTGAACTTTAATGATTTAGTTATATGAATGTAGAAGAAATGGCCAGTTTTACTGTTTATTTAGGTACGGGGGATTGAACCCAGAAACATTCTCCTTTTGAGCTACACCCCCTAGCTCTTTAATTTTTTTTTTTTTTTTTTTTTTTTTTTTTTACTTTGAAATAGGGTCAAGTTGCTGGAGCTGGCTTCGAACCTGCAATCCTACTGTCTCAGACTCCCAAGTCCTGGTATGACAGGTGTGTCACACAGTACCTGGCTAGTTTTACTGTTTTAAATAAAAGTTTCTTTCTTTCCTTTTTTTTTTTTTTGTGATACTGGGGATTTAACCCAGAGGCATTCTACTTTGGAGCTGTACCCCCAGCCCTTTTTTTGTTTAGAAACAGGGTCTTGCTTGCTGGAAGTCTCACTACATTGCTGAGTCTGTCCTTGAACCTGTAATCCTTCTGTCTCAGCCTCCCAGGTACTGGGATTACAAGTTTGTGCCAGCCTGGCTTCTGTTTTTTTTTTTTTTTTTTTTTTTTTGCAGTACCGGGGATTGAACTCAGGGGCATTCTACCTCCATGCTACACCCCCGGCCCTATTTTTTATACTTTATTTTGAAACCGGGTCTCACGAAGTTGCGGAGGGCCTCACTAAGTAGAGAGAGAGAGTGAGAGAGAGAGAGAGAGAGAGAGAGAGAGAGAGAGAGACAGGGAGAGAGAGAGCTGAGGCTGGCCGCGAACCCGGATCCTCCGGTCTCCGCCTCCCAAAGTACTGGGATTACAAGCGTGCGCCACCACACCCGGCTCTGGCTTCTGTTTTAAATACATTTTTTTTAGTTAGCATTTTTATTAGAACAAAGTACTTATTGACTGCTTAAATACTGATCATTTAAGAGTCCTTCAACCTTCAATCAAACATTACAAAACTCTTCTATGCTGAATTTGTTTTCTCCCCTAATAGGGCCATTTTTCTTCATTTTTTAATTTTAAAGAAATATTTAATACAGGCATGGTGGCGCATGCCTTAATCCCAGTATTTGGGAAGCTGATACAGGAGGATTGCAGGTTCGAGGGCAGTCTCAGCAATTTAGCAAAACTTTTAGCAACCTAGCAAGACCCTGTTTCAAAAACAAAAAATTTAAAAAATGGTTGGGGTATAGTTTGGAGGTAGAATGCCCTGGGTTCAATCTCCTGTAACACACACACACACACACACACACACACACACACACACACACAAAAGAAATATTGATTTGATATACACATACATTTAATGACTGCCACAATCAAATTAATTAACATATTCATCACTACTGGTACCTTAGATCCCCATCCACATTTTTTATTCTAGAAAATCTTTTAAAAAACAGTTTTGGCCAGGCATGGTGGCATATGCCTATAATCCCAGTACTTGGGAGGCTGAGGATCGCAGGTTCGAGGACAGCCTCAGCAAGTAGTGAGACTCTCATCAACCTAGTGAGACACTGCTTCAAAATAAAAATAAAATAGGGCTGGGAGTGTAGCTTGGAGGTAGAATGCCTCTAGGTTCAATCCCCAGTGCCACACAAAAAAATAAAAATAAAAAACAGTCTTGGCACCAGAGTCCTTTTGGGCTTTGATTTCTCTTTTACCTTTCTCTGCTCCATGTCTATGGTAGACCCAGGCTGACAGCAGAGGGATGGAATCTCAGTGGCCACAGGAATGTACAGGGCCTTCACTAGTTGTATGATCCAAATATGGAGATTGCCCATGTCAGCAAGAGTCTCTGGGAACTTTTCTCAGTTACCAAACTTCTTGTAGTAGTGTTTATGGTTAAAAACAATAATGGTATTTTTAGAAACAGAATGTGATCTTTGTTTTACTGTGTTAAAGAAGATAGCATCTCCAAGAGAATCAATCCCATGGTTTCAGGCCAGTGGTTCTGTTTTTTTTTTTCTCAATACTAAAATGAGGTGGTACTGTACTTAAGATGTAACTATACTAAAAAGCAGGCTTATTTTCATTTTGCAAAAAATATTGGAAAATGAACTCTCAGCTGATATTGGACGATTGGGCTTGGGGGATGGCAGAAAATGGAGCTCAACAAAGTCAGTGTTGGCATTAAGAGTTTCATCTTAGTGTTAGTGCCTGTAGTTTTATTTTATTTTATTTATTTTTTTGCGGTACCGGGGATTGAACCCAGGGGCGTTCTACCTCCGAGCTACACCCCCGGCCCTATTTTTTATCCTTTATTTTGAAACCGGGTCTCACGAATTTGCGGAGGGCCTCACTAAGTAGCTGAGGCTGACCGTGAACCCGGATCCTCTGGTCTCTGCCTCCCAAGTACTGGGATTACAAGCGTGCGCCACCATGCCCGGCTCATGCCTGTAGTTTTAAAACAAACTTGAAATGCTTTCCACAATTACCTTTCTCAGAGGAAACATTCTTGGAATCACTGAATACCTACAAAGTTATCATGGGGTGCTTTTCGCTAACCCCTTTAGTTTCAAGGTTATTTCTTGTTCTCTTCCTCCTCTATCTTTACTTGAAGTGTTCCACAGTTAGAACCTGTGGTTCTATTGAGAACCCAGGAGGATTAAGGACCAACATAGTAATCAATCTTTTGCTTTTATAAAACAGTGGAATTTATCCTTTCTTAAATATTACTGTGAAATTTTAAGATCTGTATTATGGAGGTCATCTTGTTATCCCTGTGCCACGTTAGGG
This sequence comes from Glis glis, assembly GCA_004027185.1. Classification (NCBI taxonomy): domain Eukaryota; kingdom Metazoa; phylum Chordata; class Mammalia; order Rodentia; family Gliridae; genus Glis; species Glis glis. The sequence continues at coordinate 30,961 of PVJS01003610.1, forward strand.
TCCTAAGATTTTCACCATTTTGTGGCTTGCATAGAATTATTCTATATAAAAATTAAATGACAGTTGTCTGCTATGAGAATTTTAAAAGTACACTTTTACTTCGACTTGCTAAATTTCATCTTACATATTTGAGATTACTGGCCAGGTGTGGTGGCACATGCCTGTAATTGCAGTACTCATAAGTGAGACAGGAGGATCGCAGGTTCCAGGCCAGCCTCAGCACTTAACAAGACTGTTTCAAAATGAAAACTAAAATAGGGCTGGGAGTGTAGTTCAGAGGTAGAATGCCCCTGGGTTCAATCCCCAGTCCCTCCCCCCTAAAAAAAAAATTGAGATTGGACCACTTCCAATATCTCTTTCTTGGGCAAGGTATGTATGGCAGTATTTATACTACTAAATTGCTCTAAAATGATAAGCCTTGTAACTGAGGAAGCTGAGTTGATCTAGCAGTGTTAGGGCGGCTGTATTACAGATTCCTTTTTTTGTGTGCTTTCATTTTTTTTTTCTTGTTGGTAAAGCCACTGATTTTTGGCTCAGTGATTGCAAGTTTTAGAAAAGATAAATCTGTTAGTCCCAAGTGAATGGACGCTTTGATGTATAACTTTTTCCAATGTACTTGTGAACTCGGAGAGTCAGATCAAAGAACATTACACTTGAATGATAGGAATACTGAAAGGATTTAGTCATTCAGCAAGTATTTGCCAGGTACGTTTCTGTTTGAGGGGATGTCTGGGTGGCAGAAACAGAGGAGGCATGCAAAATAAATATGACATGTTTCTTAACTTTGAGAGGCTATAAAACCTGGTTGGAAAAGGATAACTGAATATGAAACTTTATGAGAACAATTAAGTGCTGAACGGAGACAAAAGCATGCAGCAGGATTGCAGGAAGGAAGTGATCTGAGAGGATTATAAGGGCAGAGAATACTCGACTGTGGGGGCCTCAAAACATCCTGTGTAAAAGACATAGGGGAGAAAGCATCGCAAGCAGATAGGCCAGGGAGCGAGACATAGGAAGACAGGCAGCAGAAATGGAGTGGCTGTCAGATCCAGGAAGACTTCTTGGAAAAATTGTGAGAATTCACTTATCTCTTTTCATGACATTCACCTTTTTATTGCTCTTCATATATTCTTTCATTGCTTTCCACACGTTTTGAAGGCTTGTAGTGCACATATTCAGTGGTGCTTGGCACTATAGGAAAGACAAAGATGACTACGTCTCTGACTCCCAGCAACTTATACCAAATAGATGAGATCTACCTCAAATCCCTTTTGGATTCACAGAAGACTGAGATGATAAATTTAAAAAAGATAACCCTGTAACTGATAGTAACTCAGTATAAAAGATAACCATGTAACTTATCGTGTCAGTATGCATATAATTTATAAGTGTACAGTAGAGATAGTTAAAGCTTTACACATTCTTACTGGCCCCTTTTAAGGCCTAGATCAGATACTACCTCCTCAGTGCATCCTTTCATGTTCAACCCAGCCAGAAGACTGAACTCTCTTCTGCAAACTTCTGTAGTACTTTGTCATTCTCATGCAAACCGACTTCCCTTTATTTTAGTGGTTTGTGTGCATATTTTATTTTTCTATCATAATTTAAGATGATTTGAGCATCTTCATGGCTGGCACCACCCCTTAATTCTCAAAGACTACTGAGCAATACATAGATGGGTTCACAGGGGAGATGACGTAGATGGATTTTCCAGGGAAGGCTTCATTAAAGAAAGTTGTGTTCTTTGAATGAGAAAAGTACCAGGTTGGATGTGGAGCAGATCGAGAGCTAGAATCCCATAAAAGAGAGTAACACTGGGAATAAAGAACAAAAGTGAGAGTAATGCTTAAGCAAAGATGCACAGGTAAGTGTGAAGGGAGAGCTGGGATAGAGAGGAAATAGCTGATGAGATTGAAAAGGTAGGCCAGAGCTAGATTGTGGAGCACAGGTGTGAGAGAGAATCGTTAATTGCAATGAGGGGGATAGAGGCTTTTGAGTAGGGAAATGATATGATGGTAGCTTCTTTAATTTGGAGGAACATTATTACGGTTTGCAAAGATACTGGTTTTATGGAGTATTGTTCAGACAGTCTTGATTTGTATTTGGTCTCCTTCACTTTGTACGTAACTTTAAGTAACCTACTTAATTGGTCCATGCCTCAGTTTCTTCTGTTGGGAAAGGGATGATATTAGTGTCTATATTATAGAACTGGGAGAGGATTAAATGAAATACTTAGTATTCACTTAGTATTTACTTTTATTGAATACTAAGTAATGTAATACTTAGCATTTGGTATATACTATATATTTTTTGCTAATTGGTATAGATATAATAATTACAATGCCTGCTTTAGAAATAAGAAAATTGTGTCATTAGGACTCTGTATTAATTTGCTAGGACTATCATAAAGTACCACAAACTGGGTGGCTTAAACAACAGAAATTTGTCTCTTACAGTGCTGGAAGCTAGAAGTCCAAAATTTAGGCATTGACAGACTGGTTCCTTCTGAGGCTATGTGGTAGAATTTGTTTTGTGTCTTTCTCCAAGTTTTGTTTGTTTTGTGTGTGTGTGTGTGTGTGTGTGTGTGTGTGTGTGTGGTGGTACTGGGAATTGAACTGGGCATTATGTATGGTAGACGAGCACTCTTTCATTGAGCTCCACCCACCAGCCCCTTTCCAAGCTCTTTAGGATCCCTAGCTGTTAGATGCTTCACCCCATCTCTCCTTCCATCTTCACATGTCAATCACATGTGTGCATGTGTCTGAAATTTCCCTATTTATAATGATAGTAGTCATGCTGGATTAGGGGCCCATTCAACTCTAGTCTGACCTCAAGTTGATAACATCTACAAACATCCTGTTTCCAAAAGGGTCACACATTTGGAAGGTCACCTTTGGGGCTTAGGACTTCAACATATGAATTTGGAGGGGAAAAATTCAACCTATAACAGACTCCAAGTCAGGTCTTTTTTTTTTTTTTTTGTACTGGGGATTGAACCCAGGGGCATTCTACCTCCGAGCTACACCCACGGCCCTACTTTTTTCTTTCTTTTGAAATAGGATCTCACTAAGTTGCAAAGGGCCTCACTAAGTAGCTGAGGCTGGCCGTGAACCCGGATCCTCCGGTCTCAGCCTCCCAAGTACTGGGATTACAAGCGTGTGCCACCATGTCCGGCTCAAGTCAGGTCTTTTAAGTCTGTCATACTATGGGCCCTGGTGTACCAAAAGAGTTATAGAAAAGAGGAGGAATCTAGGTTTATTTGATGATTGATTATTGTGCTGCCCTTGACTCTTCTACCTCCTGTTTGCCTGGACCTGCACCATTCCCTGGATAGCCACAGTAATGGGCATGCCACAGGGGCCTTGGGATACTGTGTGCTCCCCGTCATTTCCTGAAGGGACTTTCTGCTTTTCTTCCTCTTTTCCAGCATGGCACTGGCTATGACTTATTTCTCTTTGGGGTTGAAGGTAAGGATATTAAGATAAATTTAGAGACATTATGCCTGACTTGGACACTTTTAGTCTTCTCTCCAAATTTGGATGATACATCACTCTCCCAATATATAGGTGATAAAGGAAGAACCAAGTGCTTCTAGAAGAAGGCAAATCTTTTGAAATATCAGTGGTAAGGATTTTACTAAGGAGTAAAAAATTTTTTAAAAATTTTAATTGATGAATAAGCAGGTAGGTGTGCAGTGGAGGATCCGGGTTCACAGCTAGTCTCAGCTACTTAGTGAGGCCCTCTGCAACTTAGTGAGACCTGGTTTCAAAATAAAGGATAAAAAATAGGGCTGGGGATGTAGCTTGGAGGTAGAATGCCCCTGGGTTCAATCCCCAGTACCGAAAAAAAAAAAAAAAGAAAAAGAAATTGATGCCTCCCAGGCTTATGGTAGGGATTGAGGTAAATGGACAAATAGGATTGAGTGAGGTTCCTTAAACCACTGAGGAAGCAATAGAAATGTCTTGTGAAGATTAAAAGGAATACATAGACAAATGGTGATTTCAAATGACGAAAATGCCAGGAAAATCACTCCTAGAGAGTCACTCAGAGAACTAAGATGTCCCCAGGGATTGAAGAGGCCGGCTTTAGCTTGTTTATGGATTGGAAATAGGTGATATTTGTCTTCTGTGGGAGAGCACAGCATGGGATAAGGTGTCACTGAAAGAGTCAGTTACCCCAGTACTTGGGAGGCTGAGATAGGTGGATCGCAGTCTTCGAGGCCAGCCTCAGCAACTTAGCAAGACACTCAGCAACTTAGCAAGATCCTGTTTCCAAAAAAAGGTAGCTCAGAGGTAGAAGTAGAATACCCCTGGGTTCAATCCCCAGCACACCCTCCCCCCACAAACACACACATAAAGGAATCAGTTACTTCATATAATTGTTAATTTGTAAGGATCCTGACTGGCACCTGTCTCCTTCCCCCTACACTTCATTTAACTTAGGAATCGCCAGACAGGTAGCCATGTGGGCTCCACATCCATTTTGAGTAAGACATGAAAAGAAAGGTTTGTAAAATTAGTACAAATTATCATGGGCAAAGAAAAATCCCATCAGGTTTGATCAAAAGAAGTAGCTCTGGGGAGTCTAGCTGGGAATAGAGATGGGATCTAATGGGTAGGTGAATATGAAAGTTTGGGTAGAGAAATAGAGAGGAAAGAGGATTAGGAGATGCCAAGAATGGGGCTAGTATTATCAGAGCAGGATGCTAAAGACAGAAGGAAATACAGACAGCTGATTCATTAAGATGAGGATATAGATACCAAGTTAAATGTTCATGACCTTGGACATGCACACAGACATAAATATTAAATAGCTGGCTGTTTCAGGCTCTGAGTTGGTTTCTTTTTAAAAATCAGAACTCTTTATTAAGTACCTACTTTTTATGTATCAATCATAGTTCTGGCAACCTTGACCATATCCTTAATCTTTCGTACACTCCTTGACAGGAACATTTCTGTTGCCATTTTACAGATGTGGAAAAGAACTGGAATATTACTGCAGGAGCATATTTATTTTTTGTCCTGTGGATCCAGGTCATCAGTTCAGAATTAGAGAGCATCCTTATTCTTTTGAATTCTCTAAATGAAAACTTTCAGTGCAGAAAGATTTTTTTTAAACTTGCATAAATAAAGCCTCTATACCAAACTATTAAATCTCCTTTATTACTTATACCAAGTAATAAATCTCCTTGGAAATGTGATTAAAAGTGGTAACATGAAGGGAATCATTTAAATTTCAAACAGAACAATGTAAACAAAATTCTTAGTACCCAAACAATCACCCAGCAGAAAGGGAGGCCTGGCTGGCCTTGGGGCAGAGTGATGGGATGTCTAATCCCATGCAAGATGAGCTGAATGTTTCGAGGTGGCATTTAAAAAAGACCCTGAGAAGACTCAGAAAAACCATCTGTGGAATGTCAGGAAACAAGGGACACTCAGAGAGTGAGCTGTGATCATAGGTGCATGTTATCCACTGGCATGGTGAGCCTGGGTTAAAGCACTTCCCAGCCTGGGGTGGACTTAGTGGGAGCATTGTGCCTCAGGGGGGACGGGAGGGCACTGGACCAGTTCTCACCCTGAGTAATCCTGAAGGTTCAAGCATTATAGGACTTTTTGCCTCCTAAGGAAGGGATACACAAATTTTTATTACTTCTTTTTTATCTAATTATATTTACATAGCTGTGTACTATATGTATAATCATCTATTTAAAAGTTTACGTCTTGGCACATTAAGTTTCTCCATTCAGTAGGTATTATCTGAGTGCCAGCACTCTTGCCCTGTTCCAGCCGCGCTGGTCTCCCTGCTCCTCCTGTACACACAGGGGAGCCCTCCCCTCAGCGCCGCTGCATTTGTTCTTTCCACCCGATGCCCCACTTCTGCATGGCTGCACCCTCAGCTCCACCAAGTATTTGCTCAAAAGTCTCTTTCTCAGGCCACCAGTGATCATCTTATTTAAATTACATCTATCACCATTCCCTAACTTCCTTCTGGGTTTTATTTTTCTTCTCAGCACATGTTATCTACTTTTCTACTATATAATTTAGTTCTTTCTTTTGTGCGCCTGGCTCCCCCCTCTAGAATGTCATCTCTGGGGGAAGGCAGGAAGGGGGAAAAGAGAGAGATGACGTGAAAGAGAGGATGTGAAAGCAGAGAGATAACATGGAGATACCATGCAGTGCCTAGAGAGCTATTGTCAGGACTTTGGTGTTTACTCTTAATGACATGGGAAGCCCTTGAAGGGGTTTAAACAGCAATGCATAATCTAATGATTGAACAGGATCACTGTGGCTATGCTGAGCACAACCTTACCGACAGAGTGAAGGGAGACTGGTTTGGAGGCTGTTGCAAGTAAGACATGATACGGCTTAAGCAATTGTGGTAGTGGAGAAAGTAGATTGGGTTTGGGGGAAGAGCTAACAGAATTTACTGATGGTTTGGATATGGAAATAAAGGTAGAGAGGAAGGGGGGAGGGAGGGAAGGAAGTCTGCCTCTGAATTCCTGGCAGGATTATTGGCTGTGTGTACTGAGAATGGGAAGTCTGAGCAGCAGTGCTTGCGTCTTTGGGTTAGTTGCGTATATGTATCATTGTTTTATAAACCAAGTCTGTGGTATTCTGAGTTTGATTATGATTCATAGGAGGACATTGGGAAAGTAACCAGGGATTTTGAGGCCAAAGAACTATGATCTGTGAGACAAAAACGAGGATCAGAAAAGTACATATAAAAGTATTTCATAATGTGAAAGGCAGCAAAAAAAAGTAAATTTGATCATTGGTGCGAGCTTGAAAACTGAAAAAAATTGAGGAATACTTGAATATAAGAAATGAAACAGCTTCACATATAATGACAAAAGCATCACTCCTCATATATTCACCCCATAAACAGAATTTCCATTTTAATCAAATGAACTGAAATACTGGGCATAATGCCAGTAAATTACTTTCCTGTGAATTTCCCTTAAGCCTTTTGTGTAGCATCTACATATTTCATTTCAAACAATTTCTAAATCTTTAAAAACATGTCTAAGTCCAGTATATTCTGCTGTATCCTTTGCTTCAATAGCAATATTCTTGGACAGGATTGTTCTTCTCAGTATAAGAGGAAAAAAAGCAAAATTTGAGAAAAGAAAAATTTGGTGAAAACTATCATAACATTTTCAATTTTAATGGGGCAAAATATTATGGCAAGAGTGATAATCCTAGTAGGAACTTAGATAATTCCACTAAAAGGAAGAGAAAGAGCATGACCCCAAGACCACCATCTGACTCAGTAATTTACCGGAAGCACTTATAAAGTGTGTTATCATTATGGATTAAGACAGCCAAAGGCTACAGATTAAGATCAGCAAAGGAAAAGGCACAGGGGGTGAAGTCCAGGAGAGATCAGACAGGAGCTGCCAGGTGTCCTCACCTGGTGGAGGCTCACTCCCAGCAGCAGCATGTGACAACTTGTGAGAAGTGTTGCCGGCTGGGGAGGCTTACCTGAGCCTTGCTATCCATGGCTCATACTGGAGTTCAGAGGCATGCAGCACCTGTGTCACTGACTAGCTGCTCAGACCCTAGCCACCCAGGAGCAAAGACAGGAGTTCACCATAAATCATGTCCTTAGCATAAATAGCTGATCAAACTAGTACCACTTGACCTGAAGCCCCAGGCATTCAACTAAAAAAGGGAAAAAAGAAAAAGAAAGATCTCTTTATCAGGCAGAATATTCCAAATGCTCAGAACTCATCTCTCATGAGCTGGCAGATGGCCAGCCTCCAGACAGGATTCTTTTGGGAATGTGTAGGGTTTGAGCTACTCAGGTCTGGTGAGTTAACCCTTTCCTGAACAGCAGGAAGGGTAGGCCTTGATTGTGGTATTAGTGCTTTTTAGAGCCTTTATTGTTAGAAAATAAACTGATAGTGTCTGATCTTAGAAGAGATGATATAAGAACATACCCTCAATATGCATCACTTCAAAAAGGGTCTGGCTAAATTCATAAATGAATGAACAAGAGTAGATTGATTATGTCTTATCCACATGATTTTGTAACTACAAAGCCAGAAGAAAAACTGACCTGCAAGTATATGTGGTATTGGCTGGATTCAGGAAAGAGGCCTAAAAGAAGAAAGCCTGGATATTGATGTTGAATTCTAGAGCAAAGGCTCAGTCAGGTATCTGTTTTAAAAATGCAGGTAATATTGCTTAGCAGGGAAAAAGCATCTTTTGATAGGAAAGTTGGATGTGGAAGAAAAAATAGGAATTGACGGTGATTTCCAAATAATCACTTTGAGAAAAAATAGTGAAGAAGTTAGTGAGACGTCCCAGGATAGGCACTGGAGGATACTGAAGGACGAGAGCAAGTGAGACAGGGTGGTGAAAACCTTGACTGTAATCAGACAGACCTGGAGTCAAAAACAAACCTGACCACTCACTGGGTGATGCTGCCTAAGTTACTTAACCACTCAAAACCTCACTTTCCTCCTCTGTTTAAAACAAAATTACCTAGGCAAGGTAATTTTCAGGGATTAAACCTGGTAACGATACAAACTTGTTTCAATCAGCATTCTAATTCTTGTAATCCAAAACAACTGGCCACACAATTTAGAGGAAGGAAGATTTATTTACTTAACAGTTCTGGAGATCTCAGGGGTTCAGTCCGTGGCTGGCCAGGTTACATCTGCAGAACTCAGGGTGTGGCGGCAGGAGGCAGAGAAAGGAAGAGAGCAAGTACTCTGCTCTTACATCACTGAGGCCGGAAGCTAGAGAGCAAGTAAGGGGAGTCGAGGACACAAGCAGTCCCCAAAGCCATATCCCCGGTGACCTACCTCCTCCAGCTACACCCCACCCGCCTAGGTTACCACCCAATAAATCTGTTACAATGGATTTATCCATGGATGAGATTACAACCCTTGTGATCAACACTGAACACTAATACGTGAGCTCTTTCGGGGGACATTCTATATCTAAAACCATAACAGCTATTTTCTCAGAAGCATAAGAAGGATTTGCCCAGAAATTATTGAGAGAATATGGTATCCCTGAAACTAAGTCTTCCAAGTGTCAGAAAAGAGGGATAGCACTGATATCATAGGTAGTGTGGGATTTGGGAGAGTGAGCACCAAGAAAGGGTTACTGGATTTATCTAAGGGCTCTTCGAAAGAGACCTTGGCCTGAGTAGCTTTAGTTAGTGTATTAGTCAGGGTTCTCCAGAGAAACAGAACCAATAGGCGATCTATCCCTGTCTATATCTACCTATCCAATCTAGAAAGAAACTTATCATGGATATTGACTCATGTAATTATGGAGACTGAGAAGTCCCACCATTGGTGGCCACATGCAAGCTGGAGACTTGGAAAAGCTGGTCGTGTCATTCCAGCCCGAGCCCTAAGGCCTGAGAATTGGGAGCACTTGAGGGTGTAAGTCCCAGTTTAAGTATGAGGACAAGAGACCAATGTCTCAGCTCAAGCAGTAGACACTGAGGACAGGAGGATTCTACTTTGTTTTCCCTTTTTTGTTCTATTCTGGCTCTCAAAGAATTGGAAAAGGCCCACTCACATTGGGGAGGGCAATCTGCTTTATCAGTTTACTGATTGACATGCTAATCCCTTCTGGAAACCTCACCTATGCTACCAGAAATAATGTTTGACTAAATAGCCCTTCACCCCATGACCCAGTCAAGTCCACACATAAAAGGAACCATCACACAGCTGGTAAGGAAAGTGAGGTAACTAAAGTTCAAGGGGGGAGAGTTGGTGATACAGAATTAAAGATAATTTTATCCACAAATTGAAGGATTTGCATTGCCAAACAAAAATTAATATATATTGTCATTTGAAGGAAGTGGAAAATGTATTTCTGTTAAGCACCAGATTTTAAAAAGTTATATTTAAGTCCAAAAGTAATTTTTCACCTGTTACATTTCAACCAAACCTTCAGCCAAAATTTGAAGATAAAGCCCATGTACTGATGTAAGTACATATATATACACACACACACACACACACACGTTGATAATATGTACATATACGTATTATACATATACATATTATCAATAAACTTTATCTGTAAATAGTTACTTGGAATCTGTAGCCTGCAAAGTATAAATGTGTAGTTAAGCAGGAAGGAGAAACTTTTTGGTATAAAATACTATATATATATATCAAAATATTTGGTATTTTTAAGTTCTTGGAGAGACTACAAGGTTGTTAATCAACAATGTATTGTATCTATTTTGGGAATAAAGTCCAGTGAGTTTTGTGAATGCTTCCTCCTGGGGGTCCTGGTGCATTTCCTTTCAGTTGGTTTGACCTTGGCCTTCTCACTGAGAAGATGATGGCGGCTGCTGGTATTTGTTGAGCACTTTCTAAATCCTAGGTGCAAACCAGACATGGTGGCGCACATCTGTAATCCCAGTACTTGGAAGGCTGAGACAGGAGGATTGCAGGTTCAAGATCAGCCTCAGCAACTTAGACCCTATTTCAAAGTAAACACATACACACACACACACACACATACACACACACACGACCAAACCAAACCAAAACAACAACAACAAAACTTAAAGAGGTGGGGGTGTAGCTCAGAGGTAGCATGCCAAAGGAAAAAAAATCCTACATCCTAGGTTCCCTTTTAATGCTTTAAGTATATCAGCTAATTTAAACTTCACAGAAACACTAAGGAGAAGGTGCTATTATTTTACCCATCTTACAGAGGGAGGAAACAGAAACATATCTAAGGATGTGGGGTGCTAGAATTCAAACCCAGGAAGTCTGGTTCTAGCTTGTACCCGCAACCACTAATCATGTTCTAAGATGAATCATAACAACGTTTTTAAAAACATTTACTATAAAGTGGTAAACACTTTATATTGGTGTTATTTCGTTTCATCTTCCAACCAACAGTGTATGTGACAAATAGCATTTTTATCTCATTTTAAATGAAGAAGGTGGTTTAGGTAGTTCATCCAAAGTCATAGAGTGGTGAAACCATCCACTCTGGCCTCCGTGTCAGTTCTCCTAACCACCTCACCGGTCTACCTTCAGGAATCTATGGCAGGAAGACACATTTTACTTTAGTTTCCATGAGCATTTCATGGTTTAATTTAACTGCTATTTGAAACTCAAACATTAAGATTTAGCTGTTGGCTTCATTATCTTTATTAATTTTCTATGCTATATATATATATATATTTAGCCAATAAAGCCACAAAAGTGCATTTCCATGGTTAAAGCTATTGCTGAGAAAGCTGTGGCTGGTCCTTTGGACTCTTCCAGAAAATCTTTGGTTACTTGCCATTTGGAGGAACTTTGAAAAAAAGAATGTGAATTTTATTCTGGGGCCAGGAACAATAGGTTAAGTACATTGCTTTGGACTAAGGGAGAATGCTTATTCATTTTTGTTGTCGGACAGTAATACAAGTACTGAAGTAGTATAAAACTCAGAAACACCTATTTCTTTGATTTTTTTATCCTATACTTATTTATAACAAGGGTATAGTTTTTCTTGTTCACTTTGTATCCTCAGTGCCTAGCAGAGTTTCTGGAGTCAGTAGCTGCTCAATACATAGCAAATGCAATTGATATTTACAAGAAGGTCTTATCCTTGATGCGGTAGGGAATTGATGTTTCAATTTTGTATAACAGTGCCAGTTGAAAGTATGACATGTATCAATTACTACTTTTTAAAGACTCAGGATACAAAAATCACAATTATATTCAACATTAACTTACTCTGAGAATAATAAAAAATCTTGAAGATACTTTAGGACATTATATTCTAAGACCATCATTAAGAAAATCAATTAAAATTGTAATTAAGAAGCATCAGATGATATTCAATTGTTAGAGTGCTAGATAAAATAGAATTTACTTATAACTTCTTATAAAGTATCATTTCATTTTCCCCTTTAACCATTTTTGTAAGCAAAAGTACTCTGGTAGTCTTAGTGACTTTGTACACTCCCACCTCTGTTCTACTTTCTCTCTGCCACAATAAAAATGATACAGATTTTACTTGCTTTTTGCGTTTGTAAATGCAAACCCTTCTTTCAAAAGCTGGACCTTAATGGTTCTGAGCATTGTAGTCATGGGTACCAGACAGACCTCTACTGCTAGATTACACATTCAGTTTGATAGCTACCAAATTAGTCACTCAAGTGGTCTCTGGTGAATGGGGGATGGAGCATTTATACTAGACATCAGAAAAATTTTGAGGCCATTTTAAACATGATTTAGATGAATTATTCTTCTCCTATAAAGATGTTATACATTTGCCATTGTTGGTGTAGGAAAGAAAGTGGGCTGATAGAGGTTGAGAAAAAAATGCATCTTCATGAAAACCTTGCAGGGGGCAATTATACAAATGTTTTTTGACTGCACAGAGCTGCACTTAACTTAAAACCTAACCTAAAGTTTTTCTGATGTGTGTGAAGGTGGTGAGCACCATTATTACCCACAGTGTGGTTTTGCTGTGTGGGCTCAGGGTTATAATTACTCCTTCAGTAGTGTGTGTAAATTCTAGAGGGTTCCATATGCTATCATTTCATATTGTGGATTTTTGTTTGGAAATGACTTTTTTTGAGGAGTTTTTTTTTATTTCACCCTTAAGTAAGGAAACAATAGGCCCTCAGTAAAAATATGGAACTTTTACTTTGAGTAAGAGCTCTCACTTTTAAAGTTTTTCATTTGTGTCTGATTCCACAGGCTCTAGACATCAGGGAATATAATTTTTGGGAATAATTGCATAGTACCAAAACCATATGTTTTCTTAGGATTTGACATATTTAAGAGCGAGGTTAGATTTATTTCACTACAGAAATTTACCAAAGACATGAAAACCAAAGACATGTAAGGTTTTGATATAGAGGAAAAAGCTTTCTTTAAAAAAATTGTTTGAATTATGTATCTAATAAAACTGAAGTAGAAAAGTGGACACCTTTAAAAATATATACATTTCATTAATTTTTTTTTTTGCGGTACTGGGGATTGAATGAAGGGGCGTTCTACCTCCGCGCTACGCCCCCGGCCCTATTTTTTATACTTTATTTTGAAACCGGGTCTCACGAAGTTGTGGAGGGCCTCACTAAGTAGAGAGAGAGAGAGAGACAGGGAGAGAGAGAGAGAAAACGCTCTCACGTGTGCGCGCATGCACAAACTGAGGCTGGCCGCGAACCCAGATCCTCCGGTCTCCGCCTCCCAAAGTACTGGGATTACAAGTGTGCGCCACCACGCCCGGCACATTTCATTAATTAAAATATGTGGAAATAGTGTAAAGTAGTACGTGTAAGTGAGACCTAAACAAGAAGTTCCTCAAGCATGTGGAAATAGATTTCTCTGAGGGTTAAAGCCTAACGTGGATCAGCTCTGTCTAGGACATGTGCGTGTTCTCAACCTTACTGGAGACCTAGCAAGGGAGGAAGCTGGACTTAAACGGAAGCGTGAGCAAGGAAGAGTGACAGGCTACCTTCTGCAGTGCGTGCATGTTTTCCAGAACGGTGGTGTAACCTCAGGGACATTCAGCTGTGTCTGCTCTGCTAGTTTTCGCCCTTTCACGGGAAGGGGCACATCAGTTCTAGCATGGGGTGTATTTGACTTTCCTAATCATGTAAAGAACTACTGGGCCTATCCACCGGGTTGGGCAAACCAGAGCAGCCACTTTTGGGCTGAGCTTGGGAGGTGTGGTGTTAAGTGTGGTAGCAGGAGCTGTGGGAGTGTACATTTTACTTCTCTTTTCTAAATATCATTACAATCCAGTTTTTTGAAAAATTTGTGGTTAATGACCGAAGGGCATCTGTGACAGAGGCTGGCAGTGCAGCCTCCTTTCAAGTGAAGTGAAGGTGGCCGTCTTGACCAGTGAAGTTGGCCCAAGCCCAGGCTCCTTCCCGTTGTCTTTGTTCTGGTTCATTTCTTGTTCACCAGACACGTATCTAATAATTCTACTTCCTTTGTAGATTTCCTATGAAGCCAAAAATATTTCTCAATCTGCTTGATAGTTGTCTGTATTGTTAACGAATACACTGACATTCTAGCTGCATTTCCCAGCCACTATTGCATCGTTGAGCCTCTCAAAGAATACAGTAAGAAGCAGTTCCTTTCATGCATCAAGAATTACTAGCCTTGGAGCTGGGTGTGGTGGTGCACTCCTGTAATCTCAGTACTTGGGAGGCTGAGACAGGAGGATCCCAAGTTTGAGACCGGTCCGGGCAACTTAGACTCTCAGACAACCTAGTGAGACCCTGTTTCAAAAACAAAAAAATAAAAAGGGATGGGGTGTAACTTGGAGATAGAATGCCCCTGGGTTCAATCCTCAGTCACACACACACACACACACACACACACACACACACACACACACTACTAGCCTTGGGAAGCAATCAAACTAAGGTAATAATTTAATGTTATTCTTTTCTTTCAGGCAGCCCTCTCCTCCATTAAGTACTTAAAAAATTTCAAGGGTCATACGCTTTTCTTTCCAGTGAGTGATGAGATTACTATGAATGATGCATTGAAGAGTTGAGAACATTGTGTTCCAATTCCAGCTAAGTCTTTAGCAAGCAGCATGACATCGCCCTGGTCAGTTAAGATCTCTCATTCTTAATTTTTACCTATAATATATGAAGATTTAGTTTCTTTCAAATAAAATACTTTATGGATAGGTTAATATGATCTTACATGTCTGAAACAACTCTTTTATTAAAAATAAATATCTACTGAACTCTTATTCCATGTCAGGTTGTAGGCTAAGGGCATCACATACAGTCAGTCACCCCATGAAGAAGGCACGGTTTTATGGATGAGAGAATGGAGGCTTTGAGAGTGGAATGAGTTGATCAAGCTAGCAGACAGCAGAGCTGGGATTTATACTTATGTCTGCCCAACTCCACATTCCATACTGTTAATCATTGTGCTATGCTTCTTAGATTTGGCACAAAAGAAGGCTTTTAATCAATCTTAATTTGGGACATGTTTTACTTTCTATGGGGTGATTTTTCTCTTCCATCCTTATACCTTCTATATTTTCTAAAGTCTGAAGAATTGAAAGAACTTTTGTACTACCATGTGTTTCATTCTATAAACAGTCCCAGACGATTTGGAAACTCACATCTTTTTTGAAACTTGATGTGCTAGTTTAGTGTTCAGTTCTTTTTCTTCTTAGAATACTCTTTCTGTACTTTCTTTGTTTAAGGATGGCAAAAATGGAACTTCTAATGTTGTTGAACATTCTTAAAAATTAGTTTGGTTAAAGGAAAGGAACTTGGCTTAGGATTTAGGGGATTCGGGGTCTAGTTCTGTCTGTGAAATTTACTCTGTTATGGAACAAACAATTAGTACTGCTTTGCCACACTTTTAAGTTATTATAAAGGATCAGATATGTGAAAAGCATTCAGGACCATAGAAACAAAGTTTTTCTGTGTGTCAGCAATCATAATATCTGCAGTGGATTAATGGTACCAGCATTAAAGCAAAGAAATTCTGGGCTTACTGTGGCATTGTGAAGATCTACTTTAGATAATTATAATTCATTTGGCTTGGCCTAAGAAGAATGCCAAATTTGGATTGCTACAGATATTTGTAGGGCATACAGGCAGAGATGATCGAATCGAATTGTTCTCTGAATTGTCTGTATACATTGCTTAAGTGAAAACTTAGAAATATTTTATTATATTATTATGTAGAGTGAGGCAAAAATGGGAAGGAAAACTAGATTATGAAAACGTACTAGAGTGGAGGAGAAGAGGAAAGAATTTCAGGGAGAAATGAAGCTCAATAGGATCATTAGGAAACATCCTGAGACTTGAATTCCAGACAAACTACATATTAATAGAGTCAGCTGCTGAGTGTAGCTGGTAACTTTGCCATATTGAAATGCCATGCCCATGAACTGGGCCAGAGACTTAAGGGAGCTAGCAGTACTCTGCTATTTCTGAAACGCACAGAATGAACTAATAGTTTGAGAGATCATCCATATACATCTGACTTATTTCTCCAAAGCACCACATGTGTGGGACAGTGTGTGTGTGTGTGTGTGTGTGTGTGTGTGTGTGTGTGTGGTAGGTGGAATAGGAGGGTTAGGTTGGTCTTTCTGGCAAACCCATTAACCTTTAGTGTCCATTGTTTCTCTGTGTATTTTCAGCATCTCCCAAACTAGGCATTCAGGCGCCGTACACAACAATTTTTGCCATGTTAATCTACTTTCAACTTGAATGTATTTTAAACAGGAACTTTCTTTTGTAATCTGTTTGATGTGTCACAGTTCTTCCTACTGCACATTGAAATAATACATAAAATTAGCACAAAACCTGCATGTTTGTGGTACCCTTAAAATTATCTTGAGAAATGCTCCTTTCATTTAATTTTTGTTCTTCTCTTTATAGAGCGGGTGAACATGTAGGGTGGATGTTCAAAGGTGAACTCCAAAGACTGGAAATAAGGGATTTTTGGTAGAATTTTCTAGACAGATTTAAAATGAGGGATGGGAACTAGGTCTCCTCTAGGTTATCAGCCTAAAGCAAATTTGGGTTAGACTTAATTTTGTTCTCTCTTTTAAAAAAATGGAAAAAACCCAAAAACCTTCTGAGTAGTATTTAGGCTACTTAAATTTCTAGGCTTCATGAGTATTTTCTCCTATTAATTTTCTGGCAGAAAAATTTCTGGAAAATTTCAAACTTGCCTTGGCTTCAAATAAGGGGGAACAGGATTTCTTCTTGCTCATTTTAGTGATGAGATCCACTCTACCAGCTCCTAAGCCCAAGAGCTTAGTTCTGAGCCAGTGTCTGTGAGCTGTCTTTTGTATGCCAGATTCATGCCAAGCCCCATGATGCCCAGGGAAGCCACGGCTCCTGCCTTCTGGGAGGCATCGCACAGAAACAACAGAAATGTCCAGTGTGATATGGTCTGTGCCAGATACAGGAGAAACCAACTGCTTGGTGGATCAACAAAGGCTGAATAGCTGGACAGTTTGTGGCACTAAGAATGCCAGGTCCTTTCTCCTTAGGTAATCTCGGTGGGTGAGTGTTGTGCAGAATTTCTGTGGGTGCTGCGTTGGCCCGTGTGATTTTCCTAGCAGGTATTAATGTTTTAAATGTGCAGTAACTCAGTCTTGCTTCTCTGACACCCTCCCATAAATTTGAAACAATAACTAGGGAACCTTCCAAAATAGTTGACACATTGAGATGGCATCATTTCCAAACCTTCTTAATGAGGTTCTGTGCCTCAGGGTCAACTCTTCTCATTTAAATATAGGCAGGCATGTCCTATGTAACTGGAAACAATGTGCCAGAAGTGGCTGGGGTCATAGGGTGGGTTTTGTGGGATTAGACTTGTGGACCCCACAGGATGAGGGACTCTTTGGAGCACCCCTCACAATCTCAGCAGCTCCGTGCCTAGAGAGGAAGGTGGTGTGCATTGGGGAGGAGAAGGAGAATAAAACAAATCAGGCTCTGCCATTTGGGGGAATAGTTGAACAGGATTGGAGAAAATTCTGGTCTCCACATTGTTTCTTACCTATCCCCCCCATAGCCTGAGCCCCCTTCTTCCAGAACCCAGTAATAGAACTTCAATTGAGTGCATGTGGGGGCCAATTAAAGGAAACCTTTCCAACCTGTCCTCATCTTGAGAGCCGAAATCATCCCCATGATGTTAATTGCCTTGATGACAACATCCAACCTTAGACTTTTGGGGATTTAAGATATTTGTACAGGCCTTTTTAAAATTTTTAAATTGTTAGCAGGATTGTTCTCTGAAAGGAGCAAAAAAACGAATCCTCTGGGGGGACCGCACGTTCCTTCAGACTCAGCTGCTGCTCCGTGGTGCTGGAGGCCACACCCCTCCTCAGGAATAACCTCAGAAGACTGTTTCTTTTGGCCGGGTCCCTGACCTTGGAGGATCTACCAGCCGCCTTGAAGCTTTGGGTGCTAGACATAATATTGGCAGAGTCCAAGAGTTATTTCTATTTTATGTGTTTTATTTAGCATGGCTGTATTTTTTTTTAATTCGTCAGAAGTTCTGATCTAGAATCTAAAATGTTTCACAAATTCACTGCTATTGAATTGTCTAATATATATGTGTGTGTATATATATATGTGCTTTGGACTATATATACATATAAGAATACACATATTAGAAATTCATATATATATACATATATTTATATATAGTCTAAAGCACATTTAAGCATATAAAGACTACCAGAATAAAGTAGCATTCCCAAGCAATGCCATATTGCCTTTCTATTGGAGACAGAGCAAGTTGAGAATGTGGATTGACCTTTAGCGCATGTTAAATTCTGTTTTTTCTCTTTTGAATGCGATGAGGCAGTTTTTCCTTGGAAAAATAGTTTGTGTTCGGCTTGGGAGGTTGATTTTTCACCAACGGCTTTTCCCTTTAATAATTGAAAACCACTGTTCATTATTTACATAAAACTGTCTTTTTTCTGGTCTGCTTTCTATAACCTTTCCCCTCTTAAGAATTTTAAGAATTCCCTGACTTTCCTTTGGGGGATTTTTATGCCTGCTTTATCCCAGATGTGGGACATAGACTAGGCCTAGCATTAAAAAAAATTTTTTTTCAGTGTTCCTTCATTTAAAAGACGTTCTTTTAACCAATGCACAAATCTGCTACTGAAAAGGGCGCTTTTAAGAAAGTCCGGTAGTTAAAATATGTGAGCTTGGTTTATATTTCTGGCTTACGGAATGACACCAAAATCCTTTATGCAAGATGAAAAAGTAGACGGTAGTTTCAAATAATGAGAAAATGCACACGTGGTATTTCAGCCTTTTCATTCTGGAATTTTATTTTCTGAATGAAGACATGTCAGTTTCTAGTCCCCAGAGTCCAGTGTCAGGTCTTCACTATGGGATTGGTGATGTCGGCCCAGGGAGTGGGAGGGCTTGGCAGATGTTTACTCTTTATGTGAACAAAAGGTGGAGACAGAGAACACAAAGAGGATCTTTAGCTATATTCATAATATTTTATCTGCTTACATGCTCATAGATGTGTTGATCCTAATCCCAAGTTGAGAATGTAAAATGATAGGAAGAGGGGAGAAGTTAGAGTGAAAAGGTCTACATTAAGAAATCCAGGATTTTCTGTTGTTTGGTAATGTCTACTCAGATTCTCAGATGACAGTTCATCACTGGCTTTGGTTATTGTGGTTTATGTATTAATATCTAAAAATACCATAAGAATCTAAATTTTTCTACATGATAATATTTGAGAAAAATACCAAGATTTTTTTCTTCCCTCCTTGAGTAAATGTACTGTTTCTGTAGTAAGTTTCTTCCTAATTCAAATTTTTGTTGTGCTAAAAAAATTCAAAATTGGTAAGCTTTATTTTCAGTCCTTTTCCTAGTAAGGAGGTGCCTACCTACCATGTTTCCACCTACATGTTCCGTTGGCTGACGCCTGCTCTTCTTTTTGTCTCATGTAGGATCTTTCGAAGATGGTTTGGCTGCCTTGGAGCTCTGGAGATCTGGTGCCACGATGAGGACTCACACACGGGGGGCTCCCAGTGTGTTTTTCATACATTTTCTTTGCTTCGTGTCAGCCTACATCACTGACGAGAACCCAGAAGTCATGATTCCCTTCACCAATGCCAACTACGACAGCCACCCGATGCTGTACTTCTCCAAGGCAGAGGTGGCGGAGCTCCAGCTCAGGGCCAGGAGCTCACACGAGCACATTGCAGCCCGGCTCACCGAGGCCGTGCACACCATGCTGTCCAGCCCCTTGGAGTACCTCCCTCCCTGGGATCCCAAGGAGTACAGTGCCCGCTGGAATGAAATTTATGGAAACAACTTGGGTGCCTTGGCGATGTTCTGTGTGCTGTATCCTGAGAACATTGAAGCCCGAGACATGGCTAAGGACTACATGGAGAGGATGGCAGCGCAGCCTAGTTGGTAGATTTTTGTCTTTTTCTTTTTCCTGTATTTACTTTGCAATTTAAAGAAATGAGTCCATATTCCAATGAAACCTCAGAGGCCAGGTTTCTACATACTTTTTCACTTGTATGTATGTGGGAGGGAGGAGGTTACTTATTATGTGTTGCCTATGGCTTACGAATGGCTCATAGTTTCAAAAATCCTAATAACTTCCACGTTTCAAATGTTTAGATGCAATCTAACCAAAGAAAAAAATAATTTGATGAACTTATTACAGTTAACAGTATCATGCTTCTGGTTGAGGATTCTTTCCCCCTTAACAGGCAGATGCAATCATCATCACATGATGGGGATATTTCTGAGACATGCATCATGAGGTGATTTTGTCATTGGGTGAACATCATACTCCAGCCCTTTGGAGTATCTCCCTCCCTGGGATCCCAAGGGCTGTTGTGCCCCCTGGAATGAAGTTTATGGAAACAACTTGGGTGCCTGCACCCACACACATGTACACACCAAATATACAAATAGGGGTGTGTGTGTGTGTGTGTGTGTGTTTGTGCGCGTATTGAATATCCTATTGTTCCTAGGGCCATAATGAACAAAGCACCATGAGATGAAATCAAGCACAGGAGGAAGTCATGCAGTGAAGAGATGTGATAGACAGGACATGTATGAGGCTGTTGCCAGCATAACACAACATACTATTGCATAGTAAAATTTTTTTTATAGGCTGAAGGAGTAACTAAAATAGAAAAGTATAGTATAATAACAATACTATACAAATAAAGCAAAATAATAACAGTAAAAAGTATAATACATAAATCAGTAAGAGCTGTTTATTATTATTATCAACTATTATGTACTACACACAATTGTGTGTGCTATACTTTTATATGACTGGCAGTGCAATGGGTTTGTTTACACCAACATCACCACAAACACATGAGAAGTGAACGCACTGTGCTATGATGTGAAGATGGCTGCGATGTTGCCAGGCAATATAGTCATATGGGACCACCATCACCATCGTGCATGTGGTTCTTCATTGATCAGAGCACCACTCTATGATTAATGACTGTATTCCCATCATGTGGTGTTAGGTATTGATTGACCCTTCAAGTTGTTAAAACTTTTAGCCAGCAGATTTCAGCCAATTAAGACTTATTTGCATTTTATGACAGGAAGGAGGTAAAAATCAATGTGATGGATTGACTAGGAATTTATAAACAGTATTCTATCCAGTAACCAACAGATTGCCCAAATCTGCAAGAAAACCAATATTATAGTGTAATCATGTAAGGAATTCTAATTATGTAATAGTTTACTTTCAGAAGTTCAGGATTCAAGAACAAACTTCCTGTACCTTTTGTTGGTTAGCTTACATTTATTTTGTTTATAATTAATGCTTCTCTCTGCTTCCTAAAAGATATGGGTTGAACTGACTAAGCTAGGGATTCTGTGGGCATTTTTACCTAAACTGCGCTTTAATATACATTCATGGTTTCAGTGGCACTAAGAAGATTTGCAAAGTGTATGAAATATCCTTTAAAAATGTAAGCTGCCACTTGTCATAGGGCTGGAGAGAGTTCACTTTCAAATGCTTAGAAAAATAAGGGAAAGCATTTAATTCTGTGATGAATTGCATCTTGTATATCACAGAGGTGAAGAATGGTGATTTGCAAGCCTTCTGATAAATAGCTGGAATTTTTTAGTGAAGATTACGGAAGAGTTGGTATTAAATCCGTATCAAAGCTGATTTTTTATACTTTTAGTCTCATATCATAATGTAGTTCATAGTGATAGTGATATATATGCACACAGCACTTGGTGATTTTTTAGGATTATCATTAAGTATATATAGTCATTTCAAAGCTTACCATATTTTAGGCTAAAAACCTTTCTATTTGGTTTGTTACAAATACAAAACTTGGCCATGTATGTGGTAGTTTCTGGCTTTGACTCACATGAACTGATCTTATTCTATTTCTGACACAAGAAAATAAAAGATGTATGAAAAGATCTGATAGTTGAACTGTAAGATTATATTACCAAATGCTACAGTAACTCACTTGACATTTGTGCAGTCAATTAGTTAAAATGTCAGCTATGTTTACATTGTTTAGGAAAAGAATCTATGTCTATAAGGGTACTTCCTCTTTTAAAGTGTTTAATTTTAGATCAGTGGATTTTGGCAGATTGTGATATTGATAAAAATGTCCCGAGAGATAGTTATTGTAGAAAGCCATCCACTTCATCTCACAAAAGACTAACAGACTGTGAAGTGCCCTTTTTGAATGGAGATATTTAGCACATAAACAATAGCTTTAAGAGAATAGTGTGGCATTGAAAAACTAATGTGGCATTACAAGTTGTATAAGACTAGTATGGTTTTATTATTAAAATGTAAAAAATTCAGGTGTATAAATACTAATGAACGAATACTGTCATTATTCAGAGAAGGTATCTGATAAAAGAAGGAAAGATGATAACTTCAAATAAAAATTTAATTTTCTCATAGTTTTTATAAGTTCAGACTTACTGGTCATCGGAGAATGTAGAAATTTAGACATATTGGGGATATTGATAAAAATAGGTACAACTCTATGCCACTATCCAGTAACCAAAAGCCAGTCTGTGACTTAATGGTGCTGAATAGTTGGCTTCTTTCTCTTAACCTCCAAGAAGCTGAAGGATAGCAATTAAATGTTTACCATTGGCTTCTAGTTTTGGAAGTGATCAGAAATAGAAAGTTGAGCTACTTGCCGGGCGTGGTGGTGCACGCTTGTAATCCCAGTACTTTGGGAGGCAGAGACTGCAGGATCCGGGTTCGCGGCCAGCCTCAGCGCTCTCTCTCCGTCTCTCTCTCTCTCTCCTTAGTGAGGCCCTCCGCAACTTTGTGAGACCCGGTTTCAAAAATAAAGTATAAAAAATAGGGCCGGGGGCGTAGCGCGGAGGTAGAACGCCCCTGCATTCAATCCCTGGTACCGCAAAAAAAAAAAAAAAAAAAAAAAAAAAAAAAGTTGAGCTACTTAAACACTGTAGATTGTGCTTTTTAATGGAAATTTTAACTTTTTAGAAACAACCATATTTAGTTCCTAGATTCTTAAACATTCATTTAGGTCTGTAGTTGAACATAATCTCTTTTTGGCAAATTTTTTAAAAAAATTGTAACGCTATGTTTTTATAGTTCAGTTACCTCTGTTTAAGTTAAGTCATATGTCGTCAATATGCCAAAAAGTGTATTGTGAGTGTTGTCATTGTTTAATATAGTTCACATATTTCATTTCAGAATAAAAGACTAGCTCAAATTTATAAGACACCAATTATTAGTATTATGGAATTTTTTAAAACTTCCTATAATGGCTTCATAAGACTGAATATTTCTTATTTTCCTTGAAGAACATTTCTACTCTTTTGAAAGCCAATGACTAAATTGTGTTCACTTATTCAATCAACAAACATTTATCGAGCATCTACTGTGTGTTGTGTACTGTGCTGGTGCTAGGGATCTGAAGAGGAAGAAATGGCGACTTTACAATTTGCACCCAGAGTAAGGAATACAAACATTAGGTACTTAAAACCTAAGCTGGAGTATTTCTTCTGCTCATAATTGAGTATAAGGATCAGTGTGGGGTTTTCATTAGTTTGCACTCAAGACGTACTTTAACAGTTGTATCCTGCCACACTCTAGTGCGGTGGGGAAATGCCGACTCTGGAGTCATACTGCCTGCCTTTGAATCCCAGTTCCCCCATTCTTCAGCTGTTACTTCAGATTAACTAACTTTCTTAGTTTGAGCATTAGTACCCTGATATGTTATGTGGCAATAACAACTGTATCTACCTGGTAGTTGTTAGGAGGACTGAGATAAACGATGTAAAGTACTCAGCAAATTTATCATGTAGCAAGCCCTCAATAAAGAACAGTGGCAGTAATGATAATTATTGCTACTGTTATTTTCCCTAGTATATAGATGCTGTTCCATTTATAATTCGGTATATGTAGGCTCTAAGGAAACAGTGTTTGTCTAGAGATTTTATTGACTTTATTCAAATTGCTATCAAAACTAGATCGATTCAACTCATAAAATTTTCTTTTTAGCTTTGTTCCATTAAACCTTTCAGTGATGTTCCCCTGGGCCCTTTCTCAATGCATGCAAGAATTGAATGGTAGCACCAGTGAAGAAGGCTCTGGAGAGAGAAACAATGGCACGTCTTTTGTCTGGTATTAAAAGGAAGTGCATATGAGATACACATGCATGCAGATTAATGTGGTTCCTTCCACTGAGTATTTACTAAATAAGGAGCTTAAAAATTCACATCTAGCCAGGCGTGGTGGCGCACGCTTGTAATCCCAGTACTTTAGGAGGCAGAGACCGGAGGCTCCGGGTTTGCGGCCAGCCTCAGCTCTCTCTCTCTCTCTCTCTCTCCCTCCCTCTCTCTCTCTCTACTTAGTGAGGCCCTCCACAACTTCGTGAGACCCGGTTTCAAAATAAAGTATAAAAAATAGGGCCAGGGGTGTAGCGCGGAGGTAGAACGCCCCTGGGTTCAATCCCCGGTTCCGCAAAAAGAAAAAAAAAGTCACATCTATACATTCATGTAAAATTTGGGTCTTTGTAAAAGAAAAAATTAAATGGAAAATAGGTAGTTGTATTATTTCCATGTAATATACTACAAAGTAGAAAGGGAATCTGGAAGACTATGATAATGATGATCATTGTAATTGAAAAATAACTGCATACCTTATAATTGTGTGTGACTGAGTATCTAGACCATTGGGCACCACTGAGAGATGAGGCTTAGCTATGTGCTATGTCTGCCTTGGCATGGTGCCCACGTCCTCTCCCAGAAGATCCTTTTTTTAAATTTTTCTTCTTTTTTCTTCTAGTGCTCACACATTCTTCTCAGTAAAAGAAATAGAGTAATTTAAGCTTATTCTCAGTCTAGTTCTAAAAATCAAACTTAAAAATATTTTAACCAAATATAATGGCAAATTATTTTCAGTATCACCAGTGATGTCTATTTTTACCCTTTTAATTAAGCCTGTCTTCCTTTGTACATCTTGGCTTACAAATGAAAACTAGGATTTGGGTTGCAGTTAGGTATGTGTTGCCTTGATTAGAACTTAACATGCACCATTTTTAGAAGGCATAATGAGCTAAGGTCCTAAATCTAGGGATAGTAACAATGCAGAGTACACTTGAGTTAATTCACTTTTTCTATAATATCACCTAGTCTCCACAGCAAGTTCTATGTATGCCAGTTGGCACCTGGAGCTATCCTCATTTATAAATGGTTCAATGGTTGCTTCTTGCATCCAAGTCTTAACATAGTTAAAAGAAAAAAAACCCACAGAAATATTGCATCTATTTTCCCCCTCAAGAGTTTAAACTTTAAGGGAAGAAAGTAAAATAGTGTTTGAGATTTTTTTTGTCAGCTCGTGAAAGAGACATATGCAGTTTATTTAATGATAATGCATTAACACAGTATCCATGCAGCACATTAGCAGTTAAAAATCTCAGTTTAAGCAGTTAGCCCTTCAT
The DNA here is from genome assembly GCA_004027185.1 of Glis glis. Classification (NCBI taxonomy): domain Eukaryota; kingdom Metazoa; phylum Chordata; class Mammalia; order Rodentia; family Gliridae; genus Glis; species Glis glis. The sequence continues at coordinate 56,364 of PVJS01003610.1, forward strand.
GGGTTGTGAATCATAGACTGCATGAATGACTATGAATGTCATTATACTATTAGAACATTGCAAAGCTAGATATAGGCATATAGAGTGTGTATTTAAATCTATTTATTTGGCTTTCTGTATTTTAGGTTATTCAAACAGTTAAAGAAAAATCTTAAAGCAGTTGATTCTTGACTTAGAGAGTTTCAAAACCACCTAGTATATTTTTCAAATAAAAATTCAACTTCTACTTCTGAAATTCTTTTTTTAATGTGCTTTTATTGGTGCATTATAGTCTCATATCATAATGTAAATCATGTTGACAGTGAAAAAGGGGTTTTCAAAAAATCACTTCTAAGGAAGAGTTTTTAGAGTCAGCACATGTTACTCTACTTTCCTTAAATTTTCATAATATGCATGTATTTTTGTTTGCCTATTTGTGCTTATTTCTACTATACCCCAAAATTAAAGAAATGTCAAATACAAGATTCAAATTAGAAATCACTGAGAAATAGAAGAGGGGGAATGAATGAGACAGTTGCTAAAATGCTTACAGACCATGAGGGTTTTGTTGTTGTTGTTTTTGTTTTAAGCAACAAAGAAAGTAGGCTTCTTCAGTTTTAAAGTTTATAGTGTATAAGGGATTCAAACACAGGTCAGTTATTCTGTAAAATAACTATTACTCTTTGCCCTAGAATCACAAAGACATTTCTCCTAGGGTTTGCCTGAGGAACCTTGACATACTAACAAACATCCTCGCAGCGCGTGTATGATGAGTGGGAGAGACTGATGTTGATACCTCGCTAGACTGAGAACGGGGACTGTGCCACCTTTGTTCATGCTTCTGTCCCTCAGTGGAGGATCTCCTAAGCAAATTTCACTAAAACATGCATGAGGAAAGGGGTTGGGGATGGAGGAGATGGACTTTTGATTTATCCCAAGCTACTTTTTTTTTAGCCTAGCTTAATCTTTCTATAGAATTTTGCATATGTAAGTAAATTAAATGACTGCAGGTCCGTCAGGCCCCACCCCTATACATTGTATCTCAGCCAAGCTCTTGTTAGATGGGTTACTGTCAATTTGACATCATGTTCCTCAGCAAATTCTCACAGTGATCTTCTACAGGTAAACACAATCAAAACAAAGGACTCACTCAGTTATTGGAGAGCACTACAGAGCCAAAATCACTTAAGAAGGATGTAATTAAGTTTACATATTTTACTTAGCCCTATGGGGAGATGAATGCATTGAAGAGATGTTAGATGGGATTGTAAGAGAGGATTTGTTCAAGCCCTAGTGGATGGCGCAGAGCAATCCAGTGTGTGTTTCCCAGTCACAGGCTTTTCAGGGCTTTCCTCTTGCATTATAAACCCGGAGTAACAGGCCTGGCAGAGAGGGCTTTGGGGGCAGATCTAGTGCTTGCCTTCTGGCTCAGCCTTTCTTTTTTTTTTTTTTTTTTTTTTTGGCGGTACCGGGGATTGAACCCAGGGCCGTTCTACCTCCGCGCTACACCCCCGGCCCTATTTTTTTTTTATGCTTTATTTTGAAACCAGGTCTCACGAAGTTGCGGAGGCCCTCACTAGGTAGAGAGAGAGAGAGAGAGAGAGAGAGAGACAGGGAGAGGGAGAGAGAGAGAGCGAGCGAGCGAGCTGAGGCTGCTGGCTCAGCCTTTCTAATGTACTGTGTGTCCTTTGGGAGGTTCCTTAACCTCCGTAAACTTGGTTCTTCATTGATAAAATGTGGGTGATTCCTCCTGTGCTAAATTGTTCCAAGGAGTAAAGGATGCAGTGCACGTAAAGCTCTTAGCATCATGTGATTGGCACACAGTTTTGCTAAATAGTTCATTATTATTACATAGAAATAGATGCAAAGATACAACTTTGTTTTGTGATACACAGTACTCCATTTTACTTACTCTCTCCCTCTGGAGTTGAGTTTTTGAGATGTGTTTGTTGTGAATCATTCTTTCTCCCTTTCTTTATAGTATTTTTTGCTTAGTTATCATCAGACAGAAAATAAATCACAGAGGAAAGAAATTACTTCACTCTTGCAATGGAGCCAGTTGGCTACAGGAAATCAAGAGAACTGGTGAGGGAAACAAAGAAAGTTGAACTTCTGGACAGAGAAGCAATTGTATTTTTTTCCTATAACAGACTGAGTATTAAATCCTTGCCTGTGGATTACAAACTTCTGGATGGTGACATCTGAGGGTGTATTTGCAAAATAAAATTAAATAATAAAATAAAGAGGAAAAAAGCAAAGCCTCTGTCACATTGAAATGAACCAGTTGGTTTCGTTGCTGTACACACACCAAAATGAAGGCTGGGCCTGCCTTGCTCAGCGTTGCCTGCTGGGCTCCAAATGCAGTTCCCTGCCGCTGTTTCTCAGGCTTTTTACTTTTCTAAATTGCAAGTGAAGGCTGAGAATCAAAGGGGGGAGGAAGTAGCTGGGCCCCAACATGTGGAGCTGCGGCACCGTGAGTAAAAAGAGCAGGTTTTCCTCTCATGACCTTTCAGTGACGAAGGCTGGAGGCTTAGCCCAGAATGCACCTGGAATCCATTACAGTGGACTCGGGGAAACAAATGCTGGGCTGTCAGAAACCCAGCCCCTAATTCCCCTGGCTTTCTTTCATTCATGTTTTTCTTTTTCTTTTACCCTTCCCCCTCACTCTTTCTGCCTCTTTTCCTCTGTTCCTTTCATTCTGTGACCTAAGGAAAGCCCTCCCGTTTTACCCAGCTTCAGATCCTTGGAAACACAAGGGCAGAACAACTGATGGCTACAAGCCTTTTCACATTGATCACACGCTTTGTAATTTACAGAAACACATGGATTAGGAACCTGCCCACTGGGAGTTTCCTTCTTGAATGCCATTTAATAAGCAGGTTGTTGCCAGCACCATTACAAACAGATTCTTGAGGTGAGCAGAGCTGTGGCAGGAGGAAGCAAGGCGTGGTCAAGTCGGGTGTGCAGGTGAGCTGAGCATCCACCTGAGAGGGCTGTTGAACAATTGCGTGTTGAATAATCTATGAAGGATGCTCAGCTAGCCTCAATTCTTTAAGTTGGTGCATTATAATTATATATAATGGGACTCATTGTGATATATTCATACATGCACAAAAAATAAATTGGGCCTATTTCATTCCCCTGTACCTTCCCTTTCCCTCCCCTGAGTCTCTTCCTCTAGTCTACTGGTGTCTCTTCTATTTTCATGTCCTTGCTGCTCAACTGACTTGAACTCTGAGGTATTCTCCATCTATTTCAATTGCAGATGAGGATAAAGTAGTTCTATAATGCTTCTTTCTAGAACAACTTAAAGATAGTTTATGGCAGCTATCATATACAATTAAATGCAATAATAATCATATACAATTGAAAAGAAATCCAATGTTAATTTTCTTTGTAGGATCTGTGTGTTTGGTTCTAAGATTCAGTGCCAGCTTGCCTCTGAGATGAGTGACTTGCTCTCTCCTACCTCCCACCCTTTTAGTGCCACCCTTTTACAATGAAACAAGGGCTCTCTGAATTGCTGTAGGGAGCTGTGCTCAAAGCCAGAAGAATCCTCATCTCTCTTTTCGTGGGGTCTAAGACAGTGCCCCTCACCCCATAAATACAAACATGGATAATATGAATAGAGTTCCATCCAGTCTTTATAATCTGGCTCATAAGTTTTTCTAATGTAAAGACTTGGCAAGCATGATGTTTGGATTTTGTGTGTTCCTTGTCTTGTTTCTTGAGGGAAAATGTTAGTTGGCAAGTGCAGCGTGTATATCTGTAATCTATTTCAGTGATGCTTCATAATATTTTTTTAAGTTAGTTTTATCTATTGGGTAAAATAAGCATTCAGTTCTAACAGGACTTAAGACAGAGTGTTGCTGACATTGCATTCTTGCTAATGCTATAAAGGTATTTACAACAACTGAGAATAACAGTGGCCTTGAGTGTGCTCACAGGGTCTCTTATGAAGCCAGGTTGTTCATTTGACCCTAGGTGTCTTCAGACTGGCCTTTACTTTTTCATTTCCTCTGCCTTATCACCAAGGGAACACATTTTAGTGGCGTTGAACACAGCTCTCATCTCTTTCCTTTGCGTTTCTGGTGTCAGCATGCTGGCTTTGGACAGCAGGAGGAGACATAGTCAGGGCCAGATCATTGCTTCTCCTCAGAATCCTGTGGTTAGAAAGCTTTGTGTAGAGGCCTGGGAGGGCCCAATCAGGAAAAAAGCTGGTTAGAAGCTTATAGTATTAATCTAGGGGGGAAATGAAGACCACAGTTAAGACAGTGAAGGGAGGGAGAAGAAGGAATGAATTCAAGAGACATTTAGGACTGACTGTCTATACAGTGCTTGATTAGATATAGGACCCTGTTTCTCAGAGTATGACTCAGCATGTAGAGTAACCTTAAAAAGACAGATTCTAGCCCTCCCACCACCACCACTGAATCATGACCTCTTGGTGTAGCCCCAAGAATCTGTACTTTTAACAAGTTCCGCATGTGATTCTGAGGCACACTGAAATTTAAGTTGTAAGAGCGGGTGGTATGGAGGGTGGTCCTGTGTGGCTGGCTGCATATTGATGCCCCACGAGATAGAAACTATAGGAGGGAGAGTGGGTTTGTGAATGAGAAAGGATAGTTCACTTTGTTACATGTCTTTTTGTGTTCCTGTCTGTTTCTCCTGCTTTATCTGTCTCACGTTGTTGTTATCAGCAGTTGTGTGACAGATGACTGTCAAAGCCCTCTGCCCATTGGGATTTATAGGGACTTGCGGATGTCTTTCTGCAGGTATCTTGATGTTTATTATTTTTAGGACCTCTTGGCCATGTCTGCTGATTCGTAGGTGTTCACTGCCTTCCGCTTTTACCTGCTCTATGGAGTCGTTTTTCTCCTCCTTCTTCCTTGTTGTGTTCTTCGCTGCATTGAAGAACTGACTGCATTTTGCCGTTGCTGATTCTGTCATTGTTGAATGTAGGTGAGCACTTCAGGAAAAAATAACCGAGAAGCAAAAGAAAGATCTGCCTGTTATCACCTTCACCACAAAATGTGCCCCATCCAGAACAGGCAGACTCTTTTTCCCAAGAATTTTGTGATTTTATTGTTTTAAAACTTCTCGCTGACAGATTGACATGCAGTCTCCCCAGGGTTCCACTAGGACTTCTCACACTGGCATTTTCAACTCTACCCGGAGTCTAGGATGAAATAAGTTTACAGATCAGCTGCTAGCTGACCTTTCTGCTGCCAAGTATCCCAGACTCACCTGCCTCTTTCCTTCCACCTTTCTGTCCAAGCCCGTGCAGATGTCATGATTCAGATTAACTCCTCCTTCCTCCATTACATTGCCTCTAGCCCCTCACTCCTCCTAATCCCCATTATTTTATTTTTATTCAACCCAAAGAACCCATGGAAAGTTCTCAAAGGATGTTTTGCTTGCACTGAAATCCTTAGTTTGTTAGTCTCCCCCACCGGAACATAAGCTTATTGAGGGCAACACCAACATTTTTTAACCTTTTGGTTCTAATATAGTGTACCTGCCACAAAGACGCTATTGTAATATACTGAATGAATGAATGATCTTATTTTGAGTGACAGTCTAAGCCTGCCAAGAGCAGAAGTCATGAATCTGTACACAATTTTTATCTGATTTGGCACCCTTCACACCACAGCTGCTCATATTTGTGCTCACTTTCATGCTGAAGACCTGCCTGTGGTCAGCCTTTGTCTCAGCTGTAATCACTGAGACAGTGTACCTATGGCCTACTTGGAGGACCTTACAAGGGATGTCAGCATAGACATCTCTGTGCAGAGCTGGAAGTCTTGAGTTACCTGCTCTTTGAAGTGCTCCTCTGTCCCACCCGATATTAACTCCCTGGTCCCTTGAATTTTGGCGTCCATCATCTTCTGTGTATGTCATGTCCACGTGTGTTCCCAATTAGGTAACCACAACAAAGCTTTGGTTTTATTCCTTTTAAAAACACCTGCTTCCATCTTTGAAGTGAATGTTAGTGGTGTTAGGCACCAGGAGGAAATGCATTATTGGAATTAAGGTCAGGGAGCCAGACTGACTGAGTTCTTATCCTATTTACAAACTGTGTGACCTTGAGCATGTTACTTGGCTTCTTTATGGCTCCGTTTCCTCATCTGTAAATTGGAGATAAATATAATACTTACCATATAGCATTGTAGAGGATTAGTGAAACACTGTATGGCCTAAGATAAATGTTAGGTTATATTTTGCCTTCTTATAAATTAATGCCAACAAAGGTCCTTTTCCTCTATAAATAAATAGGTGCACATATTCATTTTATATAACTTTATCATTGACTTGTTCAGTTTTAGGTATTTTGCTAAGTACTAGATACACAGAAATGTGAGGTCAAGTCATGAATCTGTCTTGCTGTTATTGTATGGAAGATACAGACTAATACAGCTGGGCATGGTGGTGCACGCATGTCATCCCAGTACTTGGGGAGGCTGAGACCAGAGGATCCAGGTTCGCGGCCAGCCTCAGCTACTTAGTGAGGCCCTCCGCAACTTAGTGAGACCCTGTTTCAAAATAAAGAATAAAAAATAGGGCTGGGGGTATAGTTCGGAGGTAGAATGCCCCTATACTGCAAACAAAAAAAGACTAGTAGAGAGTATTAATACAGATGATAAATGCTGTGATCAGGAAGGTATGGTGTGTAATGGGAAGACCTAAGGATTTTGAAGTAGAGAGCCAGATGCTACATGACCTTGTCTACTATGTGAAGAACTTGGACTTTCTTACAAGCACTGTGAGGTCCCTGAAGGGTTTAACAGGGCAGTGACATAATCGAATCTGTATGTGCGTATGTACACATTAGCCTTTTTTATTAAAATAAAAGAACACCAAATGAACAAATGTATAGCTTAATAAAGGATTTTAAAGCAAATACTTTGGTCGCTACTGTATAGGTCAAGAAACAGAGCTTTGCCAGCCACTTCCAGCAGCCCCTCCAAGAGGCCTGTCCCAATCACAGCCTGCCCCCCCCAAGACCACCCTGACTTCTAGTTATCACATCCTTGTCTTTGCTCATTTCCTTCCTTCCACCCTCCCTCCCTCTCCCAGGCTGGTCTTGAGCTCCTAGGCTCAAGTGATCCTCCAGACTCAGCCTCCTATGTGCTGGGACTACAGGCATGCCACCATCCCTGGCTTTAGTGGGTTGTTTTGTGTGTTTTTTTTTCTTCTTTTTCTCCCAGTGCTAGGGATTAAACCTAGGGACTTACACATATAAAGCAAGTGTTTATCATTCACCAGTTTCCCCAACCCCAACTTTGCTTATTTAAAAAAATATATCTGTTAGATCTCCTTTACCTGTGGTTTCTCTTACAACCCTTTATTTTCTTCACACTTTATGGAAGAACCTGAGCCCTTTGACCTGCATACCTCCCCACAGTCTGGATGCTGCTGATTACATACTCAAGATGCCATTCAGTGAGTAACTACCTCTGTCCTTGGTCTTTCCTGCAAACTGACAGCTGGATGCCATGGCTTGATCCAACTCAGTTCTGATCACTAAGACACCAGCATAGAGGTGGCCGTCTCTCATTAGGAGACATGAAATGGCTGGTGATTTCTCATGGGATAGATTTGTATTTTAGGAAGAATCTGACCACATGTGGGAGTAGATTGCAGAGGTCACACCAGAAAGACCACTAGGCCTGTGTTTATCCAGATGAGAGCCTGGAATAGGAAAGAAGCAATAGGTTCCAATGCTAAAGCAATTAGCATTTATATGACTTGACCAAAAGGGACAAAGCCTTTCCTTTATGGGATGCTGAGGAGATGGTAGGACCTCTCAGTGAGCTTATGACACTTGAAGCTGTTGGGGAATGCTAATGAAGGCTTGGCTTTGGACATTTTGGAGTTTGAGGTACCTGTGGGCACTAGAGAAGATGTCCTCTTCGCATCTCGCAAGCTTTATTTTTAGCTCCTTCCTATTTGCTAGAGGATGTATTGTGACTTAAATACACACACACATATATAGTTGACACTAGAAAAAAATTTATCCAATACAAAATATGCCTTCAAGTACAGTGTACACAGTTTCTGTTGATGATAGAAAATTGTGGAAGGGAAGTTCAAAGGTCAGATTTAATTAAAGTAGTTCTGCCACACTAAGTCAGTGAAGAGCAGCTGGAAGAATGAGAAGTCCAGCACTAGCACAGCCTTGCAGCCACGCGGGTGTCCTCAGGTCCCTTTTTCTGGAGTGGAAGCTCATAGGAAACATCATGCTGGTGACCCCGGCGGAGGGAGCCTCAGACGGAGTGAATTGTGCTGCTGCTTCTGCAGCTAGCAAGGGAAGGAGACAAGGTCCTTGGTGAAGTTAGAGAGTGATTTGGGCTTGGAACAGTTTAATGAGCAATTTCTATTTCTTATCTGATTTGTTTACAGTGAATTCACTATTACAAGGAAAAAGAATTCATGGAAAGAAAGATAAGAGTCAATAAAACCTGCACATATTGACTAAGTTTTTTTATTAACTTCAGTAGCTTCCCATACTAAGTTCTTAACTATAATTTTTTTTTTGTACTGGGGATTGAGCCCAGGGGCATTCTACCTCCAAGGTATGCCCCCAGCCCTATTTTTTTTTTATTTTTTATTTTGAAACAGGGTCTCACTAAGTTGCAGAGGGCCTCACTAAGTTGCTGAGGCTGGCTGCGAACCTGGATCCGCCGGTCTCCGCCTCCTAAGTACTGGGATTTTAAGCGTGTGCCACCACGCCCGGCTTAACCATAATTTTTTAAAACCATGTGAAGCTTAAGGACAATTTTACTTTCTTTGTAAAACTTGTTGGAAAGATTTTAAAGTATGACTGAGCCTCTGTGTATTTCTACGGTAGCCTGTCATGTGGTCAGAGAAGATGGAGGGAATATGATTTCAGTCAGTATTTGGGGGTAATTGATAACATCACAGATAATTCTCCATCTAAAACTTGTGCAACTCTAGAGAGAACAAGAGCGCAAAGCATGATTGGTCTGTGGAAGATGTTGACTAATAGTATTAATCCAGGTGACCAATGCTGTGACTAGTAGTGTGTAATGGGATGACCCAGGTGCACTTTGCCCAATGGTGGAGCATTGGGAAGGTTTTCCAGCTGGGGACTGAAGAACAAATGGGAATTAGCCCAGTGATGGAGGAAGGGAGCCACTTGGGAAAGTGCTTAATGCATTTTGATGATAATTCACAAATTTGGCTCATGATTTAAATTTATTTTATTCTGTTTTATTACAACAAAACCCACAACATTTTTTTATGACTCACAAAGAAAAGTTCCAATTTGCCTTTTTCTCCCCATTCTATTGCCAAATTATTTAAGGCATACTTTTTGAAACTGTGTCCCAGGACATAAAGTAAATATTGGTACAGGGAACTGCCATAGACCTTATTTCATTATCCTTTTTGAATGTAAACTGCTGTTAAGCCAAAAGAAATTGTTTTGGAGGGCAGTGGGTGCTTTTCTTGGTTTTATTTCCTACACATAGTGATAAATTACTTTTTCCTATCTAAATTGGCCACCTGAGCTCATTTAGTGTCTTCACATTTGCCACCATCACACAGCACTTTCTGCCCTCTGCTTTGAGCATTCTGATCCTCTCTGGTTTCCTGGGGTCCTTCCTGATGACCTCACAGTGGGGTTTTCCCTTACTGCTGCTTCCAGACCCTCTGCTGGTAATTGTCTGGGCCCAGCTCCTTCCACTGAAGCAGGCTCTGGGCCTGGGTCCTCTCTGCCTGTAGGACTTCTCTGTTTAGAGGCTATCATGTTTACCCTGGATGACAGTGGCATTCAGATCTTTTTTGACTGTGACTCTCAGTGAGAAACAAAACTTACATCATAACCCAACACACACATGACTTTAGCTTTGCAGTAAATTACTTAATTAATTAACTCACAAAATAGTCCTTGCATTCAAGTCATGCTTTGCCCTCTTGCTGTTTTCTGTTTCATTTCTTGAGATTTCATGAAAAATATGCTGGTCACAAGCCATTACCTTCATTTCTCAATCTGTAGTTTAAAAAGCCCTAACATTCTCTTAAACACCTGTTTCCTTTCCAGAGAATTCCTTCTTAGTGTTCCTCTACTTAAACATCTCCAGAGAAGGAGTTGCACAGCTCTTTGAGTGGCCTGTTTATCCTATAATTCTAGTGTTTAGAATACTTATTCCCACAGTATATTGGGAAGCATCCTCTGTTCATTAGGAAGTGGTGCAAGTTGGTGATTAATGATTACATTTCAGGTTTCCAGGGCTGAATGAAATAAACTCTGCAGCACATTCTTTCCTATTGGTGCCCCGAATAAAATCAGTCACCGTCCATTCACATTTTTAAAAAGGCCCCTGGACTTCATGAAGTTACATATACAACTTCAGCAAAGACTTTAAAAATATTGGAAAATAAATTTTTTGACAAAACATTATAAAGCAGGAATATTGGGGAAATATTAACCTTACTGTGGGGACTATAAGAGGAAGTAAAGTAGCATTTCCTGTATCCTTGCACTGTAAGGGAGCCTCACTTTGGTTTTGCTGTTTCTTACCATGAGAGCAGAAAGATTTAGTGATTTGATTATAGTTCTTGTCATTGTTAAAGTGTCCCTCATGTTTGTTTGTTTTTTTTTTTTTTGCAGTACGGGGATTGAACCCAGGGGCGTTCTACCTCCGTGCTACACCCCCGGCCCTATTTTTTATACTTTATTTTGAAACTGGGTCTCACGAAGTTGCAGAGGGCCTCACTAAGGAGAGAGACAGAGAGAGAGAGAGAGAGAGGGAGGGAGGGAGAGCGAGCGCGCTGAGGCTGGCAACGAACCCAGATCCTCCAGTCTCCGCCTCCCAAAGTACTGGGATTACAAGCGTGCGCCACCACGCCCGGCGTTAAAGTGTCCCTGGTGTTTTAAAACTTCATCCCTCAGGTAATGCTTTAGCCTTTTGCATGTTGAGATGTCAGGATATTAGGAGGTTGCTCTTTAAAGTAAGCAGGGAGTAACTGAATGTTCAGCAGCAGGAGGAGGAAAGTGGGCAGGTACAAGAAGACAGTGATATTTCATTCTTTAAGGTTGGTGTATTTGTTGCCAGGACTGTTGTAGCTCCGAAGTCTCTTCTGTCACGGTTCTGTAGGCAAGAAGTCTGAACTCAAGGTGTCTCAGCAGGGTTGGTCCTTCTAGAGGCGCTGATGGACCGACTCTTGCTGTTCTCCTGGCTACAAGTGGCTGTGGGCAATCCTTGGGGTTCCTTGGCTTACAGGTACATCATCTTTTTCTCACTCTCATACAACTATATTGTCATTTTAAACACAATACAGTATTGTTTTATTAGATTATAATTTTTTCTTTGTTACTAGGGATGGAACCCTGGGCTTAGCTAGACCCCCAGACCTTTTTCTTAATTTTGAAACTGGGTCTCGATAAGTTGGTGAGGCTGTCCTTGTTCTCCTGTCTCAGCCTCCAAACTACTGGGATGACAGACATGCACCACCATGCCCAGCTGATTTGTCATTTTAATGGAATGAATATTAAGTGTTTGCATATTTAAACAAGGCAAAAGCTACCGAGAGCTGAACCCTATTGTATACTATGATAACTTCAATTTTTGTATTTTTGTTTTCTCTAGGATTAATAGCTTTTGTTTTATTTGCTTCTGCTATACACATTATTACCAGCCATACTGTCACCCACTTACATAAATCTTTCTCTGAATTCATTCAAACCAGACATTCTTGATGAGACATTTTTCTTATTAGTTGATCTTTGAGGTAACTGCCGCAACCTTCTGACTTGCTGTGACCTAGACTCCTTGAGCACTGACTCTACCGTAGAGCTCTTACCTTGTTCTTTCACCTCGAATTGCATCCCTTGTGTCACGGGTCTGTTTTGGCTTCTTTTTTGATATATATCCTAATTAGGGTGGAGAACGTCTCCAGTGTTTTCCAGAGGAAGAGTTAGAGAGGTCAACTTTGAGATAATGGATGTCTGTGTGTGTTTATTCTGTCTTCGTGTTCAAATGGGAGCTTGGTTGGGTATGGAATTGTAGTCTGGAAATTGTCTGAGTTTTGGAGGCATTGTTCCTTTGTTTTAGTGTTGCTGTTGAGATGTCTGACCCCATTCTGATACCTGATACTTTGAATAAAACCTGTTATTTCACTCTGACTCTTCCTGGTCTTTTCTGTATCACATGTATTATGCAATTACAGGATGATGAGTCTTGATTTGGGATGGGTCTGTTTCCATGTGCTTGACGATTGATGGATTCTTTCAATCTGCAATCTCATGCCCTTTAGTTCTGGGAAGTTTTCTTGATATATTTAAACTTCTGTGTTTTCTTCTTGTTCAACCTCTTGGTCCAGTCCTCTTTTTTCTTCTTCTGTGCTAACATCTTTTATTTCTCATTTTTCTATTGTCTCAAGATTTCTTCAACCTCCCCCTACTCTTTCTATTGAGCTTACCTTCTTGCTATTTTGTTTAAGGGCTTATTTTTGTTTGCTTGTTTTGAAATTTTCTTTTACTTTCATGGTTTAGTTTTTCCCAAGGTATATCATTTTGTGCACTTGGGTCTTTTCTGTCTTGAGATTCTCTCAAATCTGACACTCCTTGATTGTCTACTCTTGAGAGAATGGGGTTTTGTATTAGTTTCATACTGTTGCTATAACAAATTACCACCAACTTTACTCATGTATCTCACAATTTTGTAGAAGTCCAACATGGGTCTCATTGGGCTACATTTCTTTCTGGAAGCTCATGGGAAGAATTCTTTTTCTTTCTTTCTCTATCCTCTAGAGGCATATGTATTCCTTTGCTCATGGCTCCCTTCCTTCATCTTCAAAGTCAATGGCGTTGCATCTCTCTGCTCATTTCTCCATAGTCACATCTCTCTGACCATAGTCAAGAAAGGTTCTTTGCTTTTAAGGACCCATGTAATTACATTGGGCCCACCTGGGTAATTTAGGATAGTCTCCCATCACAATCCTTAATCACATTCATAAAATCCATTTTGCCATGGAAGGTAATGTATGCATGGAATCGGGGGATGTGGACATTTTTGAGGGGGCCATTATCCTGCCTAGCACAGGTTCTAAGCAGCTCATTGTCCACTCTGTGTGCTGGGGGTGGGTGTCATTTCAACTGCACTAGAAGGTTGATAACAATTTGGCTAAAACTTCTTCCTTTGGAAAACACTTGATATCAGAATGTCTAGGTCTTTATTCTTGGTCATAACTTCTTACCCTTCCTGTATCATGCTAGGTTTGAAATGGATAGCATGTTTTGATGTTGCATGTTATAAAATTTATATTGAATTTAAAAATATTAATACACATGGTCAGTTATTGTCAGAGCCAACATTTATAAACTGTTTTCTTCCCTGGAAGGGGCAGCCAGCTTTTGCTATCCTGGCTCTTCTTGCATGTTTGATTTTATTCTTACAGTCACATTGACTACTTTCCAGGTATGGTTTCTCACATGACCACTGGATAGTTATGCTCCAGGCACTGGCTGAAGTGATATCAGTAAGTTGCCCTGGTAAACTTCTTATAACGTATTTTACACATACAGATGTAAACCATTAAAAATGTATAAAATATAAAACATGTTAAGTAACCAAGATACTTTAAATGGTAAAAATCTTTCGATTATGCTTGTGTGAATGGTATAGGCAAATCTGGTCTGGGTTATTACCTATTTCCAGGTTTCAGAATTTCTTTATTGAAGATGATTCTTTCAAAATTTGACACTGGAATTTGATATACAAGCCTGCTTTTTAACCCTAATCTTTTGAGCTTTGTCATTCTGCTAAAACAGAAGTCTTGATACCAAATGTGAATGATTATACTTACTATGTTTCTTTCTCATACCTTTTCAGGGTTAAACTCCAGCCCAAAGCACACTTGGTCAGTTAAAAGAGATTATAATGATAAATGCTGTTTGATTCTTCTTAAGTAGATTATGTTGGGGTAGCATATTTGGATAACAAGGCTTCATTTCAGTGGATTAAACATTGGAATAATGGCATAGCAATTCCTTTTCCCATTTAGCAGTGGTACTTTCATTTTATTCTTATTAACTTTGGTATATTTTGACACATTCATTTTATCTACGAGTCATCTAGAATACCTTTCAGTATTCCTTCTTAGCTTTTATATTTTAAAACTCAATATTTGGGAGTTGAATTAATAGCATTAAAATAAAAGTGGTAATGTTCTTCTATTAAATCTGATTTATTGAATATAGAAATGGATTATGGAAGAAAAGGATCTTTTACAGTTCAGGGCTTATAAGTTATTTTCCTTAAAGATGTTTTTATTATATGATCAATTTTCTTTTCTCATACTATTATCTTTCTAGCATTTGTTCCCAAGTAGGAAAAGTAGTTTTGTTTCCAAAGTAAATCTTAAAAGAGCCTCATTGTCCGTGCTGTTATTCTAGCCCTGGCCACTGCCAAAGATAAAACTGAACACTAGTTAAAGTGGTAAGGACAGATTTTAATCAGTTATAACTATTTCAATAAGGAAAGGAGTCCAGTGTAAATTGAACTGAACTTTGATTTGTATAGAGATGACTGGGCATTTTAAAGGGAGAATGAAAGAATACAAAGAGGGGCAGGCAGGGCCTTAGTAGAACTAAGGAAGTGAAAAATCACAAAGGTGAAAATTGCATGTGATTGGGCCATCTGTGTCTGCTAGCTGGCAATTAACTGAACACAAGATTCTGTCCTCCCACAGAGACTGGAAGACAGAGATCCTAGCTTCAAATGTTGGCTGGAACAAACAGTACATTTTTTTGGAGGCTTGATTTTCTCAGGCAGGCACTTTATGGAATGACAGAATGATCTTAGGGATGTGGCTTTGAGCTATTAGAAACTATTAAAGTGTTTATTCAAGTCTTTATAATCCAAGGTGGGGACTGGTAGAGAAGATGGCTCAAGAGGAGCCTGGCTAGAGTTTAGTGGAGGAGAGTCTTTGTTATCAGCATAAGGGGCAGACATTTCTTGAGCATGCAGGTCACATCCACCATCCCTTGGGCCAACTCTAGAATAGTATCTTTGGAGCCCTGGGCTCATCAGAAGTCAGTGGGAGAAGGGAAGACTTATGTGAGGAATTCTGTGATTCGTGTCTCATGTTCCTTTAGGTAGACCTGAGTAGCTATATGAGCACAGAATTGCAGTGTCTCTTCTAATATCTGCTCCTTTTCTCAGATCTCATGTTTTGGTGTCATGAAAATGGCAGGGATTAGAGCCCTATTACATTTCAGTAAAAGTACCTTTCTGCCTAGCTCTTGGTACTTTCTTCTTTAGTTATTACAAACTTGGTGACTTTCTGTGAAAACACAGTGCTTCCCTTCACCAGGAAGAAGTAAAAATAATTATAGATTCAGATAGTTCTGGATTCCATTCTTGGTTTCACCATTTAACTCAACTATGTGATCTTGAACAAGTTACTTTCCAAGTTTTGTTTGCACAGTCTGTAAAATGCAGATCTAACACCTAATGTGAGTTGTAAAAATGAAATAAAGTATGTAAAGGGCTTGGCACATACTGTGTGCTTAATAGGAAGTACAACCTCTCCCTTTCCTCCCAAATATAAATATTATATTTTGTTTGATCATGCTGACCCCAATCTTAGCCGCCTGATCAAACACTTTGAATATGTACACCAAGCCAAGCCAGAGTTTCTCTGCACATGCCTTTTGGATTGCTGGGCACCTGCTCCAAACCCATCATTAGGTCAAGTCTCTCTTTATTACAGCTTTACTCTGCTCTTGGCAGATTACTATCAAGGTCCAGATAGCCTTCACCGGCAAGGCCACACAAGATAGAAATACACTTCCTGATTTGGCTAACTTTTATAGGAATTACTTACAAAATTTGACATATTACTGGCATTTAACATTCATGGTTAGTTTTCACATTTAACATGGAAGAGGGAAAAGATGAATCACTACTGCATTAGTCATGTTTTTAAAGGTTAGGAATATGTGATTTTCCTAATTTATTGGAGGTTGTTTCCAAATATACAAAGGCACTTGGTTGAAAGTTGAATGTCTTTCTACCAGGTTACTGTTTTCAGGAGATTTTTAGAATGAATAGACTAATTTAGATTTTGAAAATAGAGTTGATGTACTTTGACATATTTGGTGCTACGGCCACGCACACACCACAGGCAGAGGTGTGGCGATATTCTGTAGACTCACTGCAGACCTGAAGCTGGCAGACATGGAGTTGGTGCTGCTCTATCCTGTTACATTTACAATTAGGAGTTTCTGAAGAGTTCATTGCTGTGTTCTGAATTTAAATTTATAATACTTTAGGAGTTTATTTCATTTTCTCTAAAATTTGTGGTTCTGTAACTGTCTAGGGACTAAAATCAGATTTTTATACACAAGTCTTCTATTTTATGATTTATTAATATTTTATAGGTCTATAAAACTATGTTATTTTGAAAATGAGAGAAAGATCATTTTAGCTTAGTTCTGCTGCTTTGTTGGAAAGTTTCAACAGTAGAGCCTCATTTAAACAATTTTAAGGCCGGGCGTGTTGGTGTGCGCCTGAAATCCCAGTACTTGGGAGGTTGAGACTGGAGGATCCGGGTTCACTAGCCTCAGCTACTTAGTGAGGCCCTCCGCAACTTAGTGAGACCCTACTTCAAAATAAAGAATAAGAACTAGGGCTGGGGGTGTAGCTTGGAGGCAAAATGCCCCTGGGTTTAATCCCCAGTATCGCAAAAAAACCCACTTTTTAAAATACATTGATTTGCCTATAACTTAGCTCGAATAATGACTTTCAGAATATAGCCACATATGGAAAAGTCTGGTATGAAATTGTTAGGCTCTGAAAAGTGCTAGGAAATAAGACTTATAACCGTAACAGCATTATAAAGGGAGTTATGAGTTGTCCCATTATTTCTAGTATTTTGTGTGTGCCGTTGATTAACTTAAGTATCAGTGGTCTCTTGGCATCACTTAGATTTTAAACACCTAACATTTCCCCAAGTATTTGTTTTAATAGTACTTGTATAAGTAGATATTGTAGATGTTGCTATCAACTGAACTGTGTCCCCCCCCAAAAAAAAAACTCATGTTGGACATGAATATGTGGACAGATTTGAAGGTGGTCCCTTTAGGACATAGTTAGGTTTAGATGAGATTAGGGTGTGACCCTCATGGTGGGATTAGTGCCCTTATGAGATGAGACAAAGAGCTTGCATGTGTGCTCTCTCCCTCTTCCTTTCCTCATGCACTTAGGAACAGCCATGTGGAGCACACAGTGAGACAGAAGCCAGTCATCTACAAGCCAGGCAGGGAGCTCTCACCCAAACCCAACCATGTCAGCACCGATCTCAGCCTTCTGCCTCACAGAACTGTGAGAAGATACGTTCTGTTGTTTACACCACCCTGTCTATGGTATTTTGTTATGGCAGACCAAGCTAAGACAACACTACAAAAATTTAAACAATAATATTCTGTGGACCTTGTAATACTATTTTTATAGACAGCTACTAAAACTATATGAAAACTTTAAAATGGAATCATTTGCACATTTTAAGTTCAAATCCACATATAAATACATGCAAACATTTAGACTTATTTTTATTGGTTATATAATCAAATTTTAAGTAATACAAACTTTTTAGATTGCCTACTGTTGTACTGTTAATAGATCACAAAGCATTTATGATAATGGAAGGTTATCCACATAAAATTATATGATTTGGATTAATGAGGCTACTAAATTTTGGAGATATGCCTTTTCTTCCTTTTATGGTCACAATTTAGCTCATGGAAATAGCACTTTGCGATAAATTTTATGTCTTTCCCACTAACACCCTACCACCCTCCAAACCAAGAAATTAATAGTTCCTTTCTGTGTTCAAATTATCCTATTCCACATAAATTCACCTTTGAAAATATTTTAAGCAACAGTTTTGATCCTTTGGACTTAAGACCTGTTTGTAGCCTTAAAAAATCAATGAAAGCCGGGCGTGGTGGCACACGCTTGTAATCCCAGTACTTTGGGAGGCAGAGACCGGAGGATCCGGGTTCGCGGCCAGCCTCAGCTCTCTCTCTCTCTCTCTCT